>LVLI01000244.1:0-15742 GCA_001687465.1 Halocafeteria seosinensis | reverse complement strand
TGGTAACTGTATTTGTTGCAGTCTCACTCGCTGTCGCAGAGCTCGTCGGAGTTTTTGTAAGCGAGGCAGTACCAGTTATTGTCTGAGTGGCCGTGTTGGAAGGTGTCATCGTTACACTTGCACTGGCAGAATTGCTGCTGGATGGACTTCTCGACGATGTTGGAGTCATCGTGACTGTTACAGTGGAAGTGACAGTAGACGTGACTGTCTCAGCCGGAGATATTGTGCTTGTCGGTGTGCCCGTTTGGGAAGCCGTCCCACTCCTTGTAGCTGTTGCAGATGCAGTTTTAGATGACGTTGGTGTGACGGATACCGTTCCGGTCGAGGTGGACGATCCAGACACCGAGCTTGTAGCCGTCCCTGTCATCGTTACAGTCGAGGTTACCGTAGACGTTACAGTGACAGTAACTCGAGCCGTATGACTGGACGTCGGCGTCGGCGTTAACGAGGATGAGGCTGTTGATGTGCCAGTTTTTGAAGGCGTGCCAGTTGCCGTTTCCGACGCAGTATTTGAAGGCGTCTGAGTGACTGTCTGACTCGCAGTATTACTACTTGTTGGAGTTTCAGTGTTGGACGGCGTGCCTGTATTCGACGGAGTCCTGGTARCTGTGTTTGTGGCGGTCTCCGCAGCGGTGACAGAGCTAGTAGGAGTTTCAGTATTGGACGCCGTTCCCGTCATAGTCTGACTCGCCGTATTCGATGGCGTTCGAGTGCCTGTCTGACTCGCAGTATGACTACTTGTTGGAGTTTCAGTGTTGGACGGTGTGCCTGTATTCGACGGAGTCTTGGTAACTGTATTTGTTGCAGTCTCACTCGCTGTCACAGAGCTCGTCGGAGTTTCAGTATTGGACGCCGTTCCCGTCATAGTCTGACTCGCCGTATTCGACGGCGTTCGAGTGCTTGTCTGACTCGCAGTATTACTACTTGTTGGAGTTTCAGTGTTGGACGGTGTGCCCGTGGTGGATGGGGTGTTTGTTGTTGTGTGGGTAGGTGTGTTCGTGGGCGTGTTGGGGGGTGTACGTGTGCTAGTCCTACTTGCTGTTTTACTCGGAGTTTGGGTTTTTGTTGGCGAGGGTGTGCGGGTGTTAGAGGGTGTTCGGGTAATTGTCTTTGTGGGAGTCCTGGTAGCAGTGGCGGATTGTGTCGGCGTTTTAGTGCGCGACGGTGTTGGTGTTCGGGTCGATTGTGCAGTCTTTGTTGGTGTCCGGCTGGCTGATTTTGTGGAAGTCGGGCTTGGTAGGTTAGCACAGACGTGAGAATTCTCTGTGAAAGATCCACCGTCTATCGAAATCCCAAGAACTTTATCTTCTCCATCGGGCCGGTTAAAATGGTCATGAACATTAAATTTAAATATTGGCTTTGTTCCGTGTTGTCCGGAAACTGTCTGGGTATCTTCTTCGTTAACGATGTTGCCCACTACTTGCACCGCATGCTCGTCGCCATTGTATACTCGCACATCGACCTGCGCAGGAAATTCATGTCCGATTGGAAAGATTGCCCACACTTCGCTACATCCTTTAAAATCAGCCTCAGGTGGTTCCTTCGTAGGAGCACTTGAGGCAGTGGTGGTCGGAGTAGGCGTCGGCGTCCGAGTCTGACTGGGGGTCCTGCTCGAAGAAGCGCTAGGAAACGAGTCTTTGCTCGAAGACGGTGAAGGGGTAACGCTTGGTGTCGGTGTGTTCGATGGTTCCTTGTCTTCTTCTTCCAGCATGCAATCTCTCAGCATTGTGTCAAATGCTGCTGGAATTGTACTCAAGTCTCCAACGAGAAACACTTCGAGCAAACAATTCCTATAAAATGTTTCGATGTCTACTCCGTTCTCTTTACATTCTAAAGCCACAGTGCTGTTTAAGAACTTCTTGGCACATGCTTCCTCTGCTTCCTCGCACGACCCATCATCTTCATCGCAATCAGGCTCATAGGGAGGAGATGGTCTGCTACTTGGATCTGGTCCCGGTCCCATGTCTTCGTCGTCATCTTCATCGTCATCCTCATCGTCGTCATCATCATCTTCATCTGGGGACTCATCTTCACATTCATCGTTTGGAAAAAGCGGATCTTCGCAAGAGTCATCCGCTTTTGGTGTCCCTCCTTCGCACGTTTGAACGTCTGTCGTGTTAGGTTGAGCTCCCTGACAAAAGCCAGGAACAACTACTCCTATATTTTCGGTCGCTGGAATCTCAGCAAACCTGTTGATAAACAGGTTTTCATCATCTGGAACAAGCCAGGTCAAACCAAAGGAATGGCTGTTAAAGTTATTGTTTGAACCGTACGAAACCTCATCAAAACCTATCATCTCCTTATCTCCGTCCCATCTGCCACACAGTCCCCCAATTTTGTTGCGATATATTGCAGGAACAAAAATATGTACGTTGAGGTAGTGAAATCCTCTCCAAGAGCTAACGTGGATATCCACTTTCCCTCCTGTAGACATGGTGAAACGAAATTTCGGATTCGACTGACTCCCGCCTATCCGGAATAGCCGAGCTTGAGTGGCTGCTTCTCCGACGCCCCACGACAAGATCCTAATGGGGTTGGACGAAGCCCTATCGTCAACGTTCATGGATATTACGAACTCCCGAAACTTAATGATCACAGCGCGGTTGCAGGATACCCGGAAACAGTCCACTTGCCGAGCTTGTACAACAAAACTCCCATCGCAAGTTCGTACCAAGTAGTAGTCGCCCACTCCCATAAAGTCATACTTTCGAGAATCGAACGCGACAATATGCGGGTCTCCCCAGCTTCGGCAGTGGGCCTCTCCTTTCTGTGAGTACGTTATTTTTACTGTTACGGAGGCGCTAACTGTATCACTAGTCACAAGTGTCTCGGAGCTATTGAAAAAGATTCCAGTGCCATCAATGGTAAAGGACGACCCATAGTTGAACGCTGTCATTCGGATTAAGTTTTGGCTAGCACCCCGCTCAAAAGTGGACGCCCGAGGAGTAATGGTAACAGTCTGCCATACGTTCCAGTTTTGCTGGTTAAATAGAAGCCGGCACACATCCAAGCCGAAAACCTCCTTGGCCTCGGATGAGTCAAATATAATGGTTACGTTGCCAGAGGATAATGGTCTTGTGCGCAAACGAATGCGAAAGCTCTCCACTGTGTCTTCTAGAATGTCAACAATTTCTTTGTCTAATTCGATTCCGGGCCCACACTGCCGAAACTCTCGTAAGGGTGGACATCCAACAGTTCCCGATAGCTTGGGCCTTACTCGCGACTGTATCGTTCCTCCGTCCTCGACATTTATATCTAAGCTATCAGACTCTTCACACTGAGACCAAGGACCCCAATCTCCGACTGCGCAGTCACTTAGTGTCCCATCACCAAACATAAGTTTATGCCGCATTTCTACGTGACTTTTTTGGATAGTTGACGTGTTTAGGCTATCGCTAAATACTCTTACATCCTGTACATGGGCACACATACGCTCGTTACCCGAAGAAGAGGTCGCTCCTACAAACAGTGGCTGATTAATCGTTGGAATGTTCGCCTCATCAGGAGTAGACTGGTGAACAAAATGTCCATCTACGTAGAACGTAAGTTGATTTGCCGTCGCATTGTACACAAGAGCAGCATGGTGCCAATCATTTTGTCTGGCGAACCCCGAAAACTCACGCAAGCTGTTACCTCCTCTTATGGAGACACGGGATCCAATGAAATTACCGCCATTGTCCTCCGAGACGAATATCTGAGTAGATCCTGATACTCCCGTTGCCAGACCATTACTGAGGAGGGTTTGTTCGGAAGATGACGCTAGCTTCCTGTAGGCAATCGAGATAGTAAACCCGGGGAGGTCCGGACCAGACCAGACAAAGTTTTTTAAGCCGGGTACCTCCAAATGACCGTCCCAACACGTTTGCATGACCGCAGACCGGATATTGTCGTCGGAGGCGCCGAATATAGCATCCCCCACTGTATGAGCATGGTGTTCTTTCCCAGACCTGTCTTTGACCGTGGTTTCAGAACCATCGGAATCGATTTGCCTGAAGCCAAATGTCAACCACAGTTCTATAGGATCCGTTGAAATATGTGGATGACGGAATCTCTCGTCTCCCTTGAAAAACACAGGGGGCGAATTCCCTTCACTCTTGAACTCTCCGTGGTGCTTATTTGACGCCAGGTTAGTCCACCACAACGTAGCGTCCCCTGATACGAAGCCTGAGTAATGAATGATCACGTTTGGTGCCAGCGCATGGGAACTTTCAACGGTACGTCTGAATACATCCCTGATCTCAGAATCAGTCAGAGCTCGGTCAAAAATCATAGTCTCACCCAGGTACCCTTCATAGCCAATGTCTTCAAGCAGGTTACTTCCACAAACATAGCCGGAGGAAAGCGCTTCCTTCGCCACCAAGGCCTCCGGTGTCTGCCCGAGTAGGAGACAACCACTGGTAGAAAACAAAGGTCCTTTGGCACCAGCCACTTTGCCATTGTTATCCGGGCCTTGTTCCAAGTCTGTATCAAACAACGGACCCGTGCCTGTATAGGCCACTTGCAAATCGACAAGCAACTTCAGCCCTCGGTCCCCAGAATGACCTGAAGACCATACAAGGGCAATATGAGACCACCGTCCCTTCGCTACGACCAACTTGGTGCTAATAGGCTTATCATGGATAGATAGTTGCAACCGTCCACTGCTATCAATCCACAGAAGCAGTTGTCTTCCCGTTGTGGGCCTATTCCACGCGGAGCCTCCATTCGACTCTTCTGAGGTGCCTGTGAAGGAGAACAAGGTCATGGATTTCCCAGGCATTGCCCTCATCCATAACGAGATAGTTACTTCCTCTTGACTCATAGATTCAACAACGCTACACTCTATCCGAGGAAGTACCATTGAACGATGCAAAAATACTCTATGCAGAGGAGGCGGGTCATGGAACACCCAGCGCTTATCCAGAGTTACGAATTCGTCCTTGGGCATGTTCAACGGGTTGTCTCCACTCCCTTTCCAAGCCCAAAGCAGCTGTACCCCTGCGTGTCCTGAATTCTCAAAAAATCGAACCTGTAGTAGCACAACAACAGCACCATATTGCGCAACAGAACCACCGCGTGTCACCAGGACAGGGACTAACTTCTATAGAATGCCGACCCGCGCTGAGAATAGTCTCATGAGTCTTTGTCTCCATTGCATGACAACCATCGTTATCGATCACCTGGAAGTCGCGTATAACAGAACTAAGAGTATTCCAGAACATAGAATCATACAAGGAAATTGCCAGGCATCGTACCTCGTCACCGTCCAGAAGTAGCCTCGAGCCGTCATCAGAACGCAACCGAAATGCGTAACTTCCCGATTTTTCCACTTCAAGAGTTCCTTCGAACAAGGCATAGAAGTGATCGTCGTTCCCATTGACTGATGGATGATCTGGAATTCCAGGCCAAGCCTCACCCCTGTGTTTCATAAACCATAAACGTACCAATAGAGTTACCAGATATTACCAATGTGGACCATGCATGTACGAGGACCTCACCTTCCCGTCAAGATGTCTATAGCTTCCCACACGTGTTCTACTCTCGTGTTTTCAATCCTATCACTTGCTCTATCCGCGACAGAGCAAGCTCCCGAAGTCTCCGTAGAAAATAGTGACACTAGCCATCCAGGGTTTAGCAGCAGGGAATCCGGTTTTAGAGGAGATGGCGAGGGCTCTGGCGGTGGTGGAACTTGGAAAACCCACCTATCATCTAGTGGCACAAACTCATCCTTAGGCATTCCTTCCGGAGAAGTTCCACGATCCCTCCAGGCCCAGTAAACTTTTAGTCCGGCTCCCCCGCCTCTCTCAAAGAAGTCTACCTGTGGAGAAAATTCGAATAGTGACACACTGGGGTGTAATCTGTTAGTCAAGGCACTCACCTTAACCGTGTGATGCCCAGGGCCTACCGTCTTGTCCTGAGTCTCGGTTCGCATCCCATGACATCCATCGTTGTCGACTACCTGCTCAACAGTCAGATTGACATCACTTCTTGTACTTGCTCTGTATAGCGTGACACTGGGCGTACCTCGTCTCCATCAAGAAAGAGCCGTGACCCATCATCAGATTTCAGTCGGAAAGCATAGATGCCAGGTTTCTCTGCTTGCAATGTTCCTTCGAAGGAGGCATGGAAGTGTTCATTGTCGCCCCCGACTGCTGGATGGGTAGGAAACCCAGGCCATGGCCCGCTGGAATAGACATAAACAATGATGCAACCATTGGCTGCAGAGAAGAACTGGTCAACTCAGTACTGCCAACGTACCGTGTGGAATCTACTAGTATGCTACTCCATATTTGTTCATTTCCTGCTTCCGCGATGATATCAGCTTCACGCTCTGCGACTGAGCACGTCCCAGATACCTCAGTTGGAGACAACTTGACAAGCCAACCTGGTTGAGTTTCCGGGGGTTCAGTGTTGTCTGGCGGCGATTCTGCTGTGGTGGGTAATACCCACCGACCATCGAGCAGTGAAAATTCACCGTTTACCATGCCAGTTGGCAAGTCGCTACCCGAGCCTTTCCAAGACCACTCGAGACGCAATCCTGATTCCTTTCCGGAAGCTTTAAAATGGAGAAGCTGTTATCAGATCATGTAAGTTAAGCCGGGTAATGGACAGCTGGTACGACAGTAAGGAACGTACTACGAGGGAATGTTGCCCCGAGTTAAGCTGTACCTCGGTAGACTCTCCTTCAAATGAGTGGCATCCATCGTTGTCAACAATCTGCGTTACGACTGATACTGGGTCGTGTCTGCTCTGCATAAGGTAAGCAGCAGTACTCACCTCCTCCTCGTCGATGAACAACTTTGAACCATCAGCTGATTCCAGTCTGATTTCGTACTTTCCAGTCTTAGGAACAACAAGGGTCCCCTGGAACTTCGAGAAAAAATATTCATTGTCTTTATTGTGAACGGGACTATCCGGGACGTCAGGCCATCTTCCGTGTCTGCGAAGACTTTAGGCACTCATCAATCGGGATGTAATTCAGCCTCAAAAGCTCCGACATACCGTTTTCCTTCAAATACGTCGATGGCGGTCCAAATTCCTTTTTGTTTTGTGTTACCTATGACGTTGTTTTCGAAATGGTCGAGCACAAGACAGGTGTCCTCTTTTTGCAGAGAATACAGCGTGGCGTCGAATCCTCTCATAGTACCCTCCCCGATGACTTCGTCAACATCGTCTTCCAACAGACTAGTCATTTCGCGTTTAATCCTCTGTAACTTATGGCCGTCGAACCCTTCGGGAGGCTTACCCCGTTTGTCTCTTTTCCACAGTAGGTTCAACCGTGATACCCCCTCGTTATGGAAATATTGTACCTGCAAATTGAACATGAAGTAGGCAGAGGCTGTCAGCAACTCCGGTATAATTCACGTACCGTCACAGTGTGGCTGCCTTCGGATAATATCACCTCCTCTTCCTTACAAATTCCAGCACCGTTTCCATCATCTTCGTCTTCGTCCTCGTCTTCATCCTCATCCTCGTCTTCGTCCAAACGACGGCGATCCTCTTCACCTTCATTCGGACAACCGTCGCCATCGTCTCCAGTGTCCAGCTCAATGACCTGCGTGGACTGATTATTGACAGCTGCCTCTGGAACACATCTTCACCCTGATCACTTACAAGTTGTCCATCGATGAAAAGTCGCCCAGCCCCTAAGACTTTGAGGAGGAATCTGTAGTCCCCGTCTTCTGGAACCAGGACTTGGGTCTCCGCTCTTACACAAAAATGGTCGAATCTGGTTCCTGAATGGACCGGCGTGGAAAGAAATGGCCACGATGCCTCTACTGTATCACTGTTTCCGGAATGTGAGAGTCCATTCCATATGGTTGTTGTCGTTGGCGTGCCCTGACATGCCTGCTCAACCTGTTGTATGTTAAATGTGTTTATGTCAGCGGGATCATAGCTATTCGTAGAGACCATCCATCCCCTATAGGAGGAAGCTGTAGCAAAACAAACTAGTAAACATAGAACTACTATTGTTACTGGACTCACTGAGGTGCTGTGTAGTCCGTGTGTGGCCTGGATCAGCACCGCCATGGCCTGCAAGTCGTGTTCTGCTATACACCGCTCTCCCCCGCTAGCAGTTGCACGATGAACGACAAAATGCAGATGCAACAATAGTGCAGTATGTCAATTCTAGTGCTGCTAGGTATAGTGGAATCTCTGTGCCCAGGTTGCCCAGCCACTGGCTCTTTTGCCGTTTCCCAGCTTCAACAACCCCCAAAAAATACTCCGCGGGAACGAGGTCGAAGCTCGAAACATTCTGTTCAACTCAAGCAACCGGATGAGCATCATTTTATACATTCACTATATTGCAATGAAAGATAAAAGGAGACGAAAGGGGAGTGTACAAAGTTTTCAATTGGTGTGCTGAGGGTACTGTATGGGAATTTTCACTGTTAAACGCATGTGGTCGGTACACGGTTGTACAGGTGTACTGAATCTCGTCCGTGTCTAACGTATTACACTGATGGTACTCTGTGACAAGCCCTTATAACGCCGAGAAAAACCATCCACCTTTCATTTGCCTCTGGCACTGAGTCAGATCCAGAAAGTGGCGAAACACTCATATGTACGTACCGTGACGTACGGAGAGCCGTTAAGCCATACGGTTAAGGTTCCATGGGGCATCAGACACAATGCGGCGTTGCGGAAGCTCAGACGGAGTGTATGTGTGTACAGTACAAAAGAAGGGAACGCCACGCAAAGGATCCCCCGTCATGACGGGACAGCAGTGGAATGGAGAACTACATCCGCATGAGTCAAATGCCAGCGGAGAGAGAGGTGCTCGTAGAACCGCGAAACGAAGGAGAAGCGAGGCCAGTAGTAATGGAGCTGGTTGCAAAGGGCCCAACGAGCACACTGTACGTCGATGTGACAATGCCAAACCCGCTCACGGGAGACAGACTAGCCAAAACAGCGGGAAAGACCCCTCACCATCGCGGCAGAAGCGGGTGGACAAAATACACGGGCACCTGAGGACCACCACACGGAAATTATCCCATTCGCGATAGAGGCGACGGGCGGCTTCGGGGAAGACGCAATCAAGTTCCTCAAGAGAATTGCAAGGAAAGCGCCGGGCTCCCGCTGGGGAACAAGGAAAGCTCCCCATTTCCCGCCAGGTTCGCTTCCTCCTCTTATCCTCCTCTGTGTCACTCACCTTTAACCACCTCCTGCGCACCATTCCTCCCTCGCCTTGAGTCCAAGCCACTCGGGCATTTGACTCCGCGATCTTCGAGATCCGCTTGGTAGTGTGTATTATTCGTGGCCTACCGGCTAACTGGAAATGTAGTTGGGGGATCTTTACGCCGTCGAAGATCTCCCAAGGGCCCCTCCTGCATTGCCTACCCCTGCGCTGTGTGTATTGGTATTGCTCCTACTCTAAGACGTGTCTGCTACAGGCTACGCTAAGTAGTGTGAGGGGTGAGCCCTACCCGGAACCGGTCCAACATCTTCACCCTGTGGCGCATCAACGTGACTGGCAGTTTGACCGTCATCAGCTTGCGCTTGAGAAGAAGCAGATTTCTGATCTAAAGGCGTAAATCGCCGTTGTTGAAGGAAGCAATTGTATTGTTGCTAAAAGAGCCAGTCTTAGATTGCATGCAACGGTACTCACATTTCTCTACCATGTACTTGTCCTGTAAGTTGTCCAAATTACAAACTGTAACATTGTTAGACTGTACCGGTATTGTGAGAGTGGAAGCAGGGAGGCGCACAGCACAGTGTTGCAAGCAAATATCCACGCTAAGTCAGACAGAAAGAAGGCCACGGTCATACCACTCAGTCGAATAATAATTTTGCTTTTATGTTTACTAGTTTGCTTTGCCGGCCTCCTCTTATAGAGGATGGATTGTCTCTATGAACAGCTGTGTGTGTGTGCTGTGATACCGCTGACGGTAACACATTTAGCATACTAGAATATTCAGCCGGTAGGCCATAAATTATCCACTCTACTACTTTAACTGTCGCTGCTTAACACAGGCGCATACCGCTCCTCGTTAAGAGGATGCGGTCAACTCCCCGGCCGGTGGGCTATCTGTCACATATGTGTGTGCGTGCGTTAAGAGGATGCGGTCAACTCGCCGGCCGGTGGGCTATGTGTCACATATGTGTGTGTGTACAGTTCTCCAGTTCCACTGCTATCCCGTCGCGGTCTGACCACTTTTGTGTGTATTGGTATTGCAGACGTATCTGCTACAGGCTTTTGTGTACGTCGCAGGGTTGTATATGTAAGCACTGAAACTCAGGTCCTAGTTCCAAAATATGGGGACTATAGGCTCCTGAAAGTTTTAGGAGCTGGAAGGCTATTCATAGATGGCGAACTGGTAAGAGAGCAGAGCGAAGCATAGCTCTCGAGGCAGGCATGAGTAATCCATACACGCAGGTCATCGAGTTGGACGTCGGAAACGGGTGTCAGGATGAGGATGGGGTACAGGTGGTAGTTTTCAAGGAAGAGGAAGTGATACTATCGTAGCCACACTGTGACGGTACGTCAATGATTTTAAACTTGCCAATAACCCGCCTTCGGTACCGTGCTGTGATCATAAGTTTCGGGATTTCGTAATATCCATGAGAGCGTTGACGATAGGATTTCATCGAATCCCTTTAGTGTCTTGTCGTGGGCGTCGGAGGAACAGCCGCTCAAGCTCGATTATTCACAATTCCGGATAGGTGGAAGTCAGTCGAATCCGAAATTTCGCTTTTCTATGTCTACAGGAGGAAAAGTGGATATCCTCGTTAGCTCTTGGAGAGGATCTCAGTGAGTCAATAATTTCACTACCTCAAGGTACATAAATATATCGCAACAAAATTCGTGGCCTGTGTGGCAGATGGGATGGAGATAAGGAGATGATAGGTTTTGATGAGGTTTCGTACGGTTCAAACAATCACTTTAACAGCGGTTTGACCTGGCTTGTTCCAGATGATGAAAAACTTTTTATCAACAGGTTTACTGAGATTCCAGCGACCGAAAATATAGGAGCAGTTGTCCCTGGCCATGTGCATGGCCGTACGTGCGGAGTTTCCTGGAGTGGAAGTGTACGCAGACTCGCCAATACTTGCAGACAAAAGATGACTACAATGGGTTGTAGAGGATTGAGATGCCATAGTTGTACGGGATGGTGTCACGTTCTATGACTCATCCTATCATGAATGAACAAACTTGGGTAGGAAGCAATCAAAAATTGAGCGCCAGAGTCATCCAAAAGCCTTTCATCAAGGGAATGGGGAGTGATACGGCTCCAATCAAACTTTGCAGTAGCCTTCTCCACGAAGTCAATGAAGTCGGGCATGTGTTGCGTGTAAAAAGCCACGTGAGCTAGAGCAACTAGTTTGGTGGCGTGGTGGCTGTCACAGTTACACCTGTAAGAGGCACGAACTATATCCTTAGCGAAGTAGTAGACTTCCGTGTTTCGGTTGGGATGCCCGAGTTGCTTCGCTTTATACCTAAGATATTCCATAGTTGAACACGCAATGTGTTGTAGCTGACTTTCCGACAGCGGATAGGCAACAACAGCGTGACATGGCAAGTTTCCAAAGAACTGTTTAATTCTCGCTCTAGGCAAGGTACTACTCGACGAATTACTCGTAGCAGTGAGTGCCACGTAAGAATACCCTTGAGCCATTCTCTCTGCTGTGCTCACAACAGGCACGCCAATAGGTTGCAGCTCACATAACAAGGCCGCTACATCCCGCAATGCGTGCCCTGTTCTTTGTTCATATCCTTCATCGCGCTTTCTCTGTCGGTGAAGGTCCACTACGAATTCCACAGTTTGGTTAGAGAGGGGCGCAGAGAAGTGACGATAGGACTCTAGTATCTCCCTGCCTCTAACGGGAGAGTTCTTGATATAAACGTAACATCGAACGATAGAATCCAGTATAGACGTCGATGGCCAGATTCCTGCACGCATACATACATCCAAAATATCCTCTGGCTTTTGTATTTTGTGCGTCTTCGGTGGACTTGCGTCAAAAAAGAGTCTGAGAAAGAGCGTCGCGCTAAAACACTTATCACGATAGGCGAGGGAGTCACAGTGCAGAGCATCACGTAGAACCATCTCTGCAAAGTGAGACGCTTTCGGTGCGTTCGACTTCCGCGCTGCTCGCAAAAAACTGAAGCGCGTTGAAGGATTGAGTTTTCCACTGATAAAGCATTGGTAGTACCACTTTGGGAGGTTGTGCAATTGCTCTTCTCCTTCACGAACGCCATCAAGCCATTTGGGAATGTCTTTTTCATGCAAAGACTTGATGTGAGCAACGCTGCAATAACGTATGGGGTGTCGCCGATGAATAACACCTGTGAGTCCATCAGCCTTGCGGCGAAGCCTTGAGAACCGAGCTGGAACTGATCCTGCAAGCTGCCGGCATTGCACCAACATCGTCAACCATTATAGAGTCTGGGAAAGTCTAGGGAAGTCGCATACTATTTGACACAATCAATAATGTGGCACATGTTTTGTCCGCATACCGATTAAAGCAGACAGAACCCCTCATGTGGCATCGAGTTATGTCATGTCTCAACTTCACAACTTGAATCGTCACCAGGAAACTTACCTATTTCATACAAACCCCCGTGCATACCCGAGTGTTTTTTAACGCTACTCAACTCTGCTACTATAAATGAAAATGGTACGATGGAATCACTACAGAGCAGTCACGTGTCTATTTTCCTATACGTTCTCATAGTCAATAACTTCCCCATCTTCACTATAAAACGTCATTACCGGGTGCATCACTTTTTCTGCATTGCTTTCATCCATCCAGCATCGGCATCTGTCGAATGGAGGACTATACAGATGTAGAGAGACGGCACCTCCGGGAGACATCGTCCCAACTTTGTGAAAGCCTTGAGAGTCATCGATGTACACCACTTCCGGATTCTGTGCTTCATTGGTCTCCGTCAATTTCATTGCCTTTGTTTCATTATCAATAATGTAACGAGTTTCCTTGATTTTTCCTTGGATGGCACGCATGTAGCAGCCATTCTCACAAGGATGATCGTGTATCGGACTCTGCGGGGCGAATCATAACTACCGGTACGTTGGATGCTTAACCCGTGGACAGTGGCGACGTACCTCCTTGTTGGTATTCCAGCAAAGAAGCATCAATGTGTATGTCTCATTATCCGTAGAAATAAGATTTCGAGCTGCGTCAACGCAAACCAATATGCGCAATGACGACAGAAAGGGAGTGAGGAATCCGTATTCTTGCAGCTTACTATATTTCTTTTCATCGTCGAAAAACTGCATCATTATATTTCAAAAAGTGAACAGTTCCATTACAATTTTGCTTCTTAAAGCAGGACAGCAATATGCGTACTTACAGCATACTTTTTCCAGTCTCCCGATGATGTGTCGTACATTCTGCAAGCATTTTGTGGACCAAAATTGAAGACGACTATGAAACCAGGCAGTTATAGCGGCAGGCATGTCAGTGAAGGAACCTCACATATCCAATGGTTTGGGCAGAGCTACCGTAAAAGATCAGCAGAGTGATGCATCCTGAATCAATATACACATACCTCATAAGTTGCTTGATGTTGTTTCGTTTATATAAGGGGATGTTCTTCTCGTTCTGCAGGATGAGGGTAATCCGTTCCACGAGTTCTTCCAGATCCAGTGCTTCTTTATCGTTCCAATGGTGCTCCTTGACAAGACCATCTGATCCAATTAAATCTTCCGTCACCGATGCCCTGTCCATGCCTTTCTCTACACCATCTAATGAGGTGTTATTGGGCATGGACATGCTGCCGCCACCTGTCGTTGCTGCCATTTTTCGCCGGTTACTTGCTTTTCTTGGCGAAACACAAGCCAATTACGTGTAGACAAAAGGAGACGTAGAGAAACAACCCTTAACATATACACTCAGTATTACGCACTCTCCATCGTGTGAGGAACTCCTAAGGTACTCCTTCTTGTTGTTCTTGAGAATCCGGGCTGAAGGCCCGGATGATTCCGGGATGAATACATGTACATACATGTATATACAGTATTACTGTAAACTACAAGTTGTATACTAATTTCTTACACGAAATGCAGTGTACTGTACACAAAACGGTGACCATCTTGTTTCGTCGGATTGATCGTCGATGAGACAACGCATTTGGGTAGAATGCACGTTGCATAAGTGGCAGTGCATTTGTTTAATATTATGGACTTGTTTATTGTTTTCCTGTTGTTGTTTACATACCTTGTATGTATGTCGACGAAGTGTCGCCTGGACAAGCACGAAGGCGATGTAGTCTCGCTATCATTTAACATTTCCATTATGGGTAATGGAGACGATTGTAGCAACGCCATCGTTCTTTGGGTCTGTTGGGTGTGTGCACGAGAAAGATGGTAGCTTGAATTCGTCGGCGCCTATAAAAGTGTGCATATCGCTGTCGGTATGTTCGTGTCGGAAACGGCTATTCCTTCGTGCCAATGTGGATGTGACCAATCAGGAAAATTGCCGCTGCGGTACGATGGAGAGTTAATTCCGTCCTACGATATGGACGAAGACAGAATGTACGCACGCCTCAGTTGTCTCCGGAGACTTTTTTTTTTGGTACGTATGCCCTTTGTATGAACGTGTTGTGCGTCTCCATCCATCGCAAATGCTTACCTATGAGTCGCAATTATGGGTGCGTCCCATTTTGTTTTGCGTTTTATTTTGTCGATATCGATGAAGTCGTCAGCACTGCTTGTTCTGCCTGCGCTGCTGCAACCGGTCTTGGCGTCGGCGTCGCTGTGGCAGGCTCAGGGTCTTCTCCTGCCAGACTGAGCCTTGACGGTACCTCTGACATTGTGGGCGCAGGCATGGCTCCTCCTCCGATGCCTCCTAAGCAAAACCAGTGTTGTGTGGTGGTAAAGTGTGGTTTACCGGTGGTACCTGTGTTCCCTCACGGCGCATGTCAGCCAGGCTGCAGGAACAGCGGGCCCGTCGCTGCTTAACACGCGCGCATACCGCTCCTCGTTAAGACGATGCGGTCAACTCCCCGGCCGGTGGGCTATCTGTCACATATGTGTGTGTGTGTGTGTTGTTTTTGGATTCTCAGTAAAGAGCCAACGCGTCGACAAAATCGACTACACAGTATTCCTTCTCATTCTCCATTTCCTCCTGCTCCTCCTCCTTCTCTTCTCGTGCTACTTCGCGCTGATCAGCACCACATACAAGGTGTTCGTAGTAATCCATGATTCCGAGATCCAGGAGATCTGGCGGAACTTCCATAACTTCCAATGGTAGGCTATCTGTCACATATATTGTATGTGTGTGTGTACTTCCAATATCTTCCAACAGTATTCCAATGTCTTCCAAGAAACTCGTCAGAAATCGACCAAATGAGCACAGACAATGAATTTGTATGGAACTTTTCGACCAATGCCTTCCCATACATTATGATACATACAGATAGATACACAATTTGGGCGCTGCGTGGTATACTGTACATCAGAGCGGACAATCGCAGTCATACGAGTGTACTGCACAAACACATTTGCATACTTATTTCCAGTTGAATCCGTGTTGCCGCCGCGGACTCTTTTCAGGGGCGATGGCGTTCTCGCTTGAAGCCTTGTGGTCGGCGCCGAAGGCGCCGCTTGAAGGCGGCCTCGCTCCCTGTGGACCAGGCTGTGGTTCAAGTTAAAGGACACACACAAATGTGACAGATAGCCCACCGGCCGGGAAGTTGACCACATCCTCTTAACGAGGAGCGGTAAGCGCCCGTGTTAAGCAGCGACGGGCCCGCTGTTCCTGCAGCCTTGCTGACATGCGCCGTGGGGGAACACAGCAC
>LVLI01000242.1:0-89601 GCA_001687465.1 Halocafeteria seosinensis | reverse complement strand
CCCTCAAAACGACCGATCATTTCGGTCTTTTATGCTCATGACAGAAAGTGTCATAAGTGTCATACCCCCGACCCCCTCAAAACGATCCAATATTTCGGTAGTTTAGTGGTAAGCCTTATTTTATGACACTTATGACAGATGTCACTTCCATTTCAGCCGGTTGAGATTTAAGAAARATAAAAAATAAAATTATTAATTAGTAAACCAACCGACCCTTAAAAATTTCTGTCATTTCTGTCATGAGTGTCATACGATTATAATAGAGGGGATAGTCAGGGAGGAGAGACAGTCGGTCACCGTACCCACCCGCCCCACTATCACCCCAAGAGTCCGTCGGAGACGGACTCAGGACAGTGGGAAGGTGGCCGTGATATCCACCCGGACCATCCACTCTGATTAGAAAGCCGGAGGCGTCCGCCCTTATTCTCTCGCCTGAGGCGTCCGCCTGAACCTTTTGCGAATTTTTTTTGCCATGAATATAGAATGGAAAATAAATATATCTACCTCTTAACGGATTATTTAGAATGCTACAGACAAGCGATCGTCTTTGGAACATATGAAGAAGCGTTTGAATCATTCAAACACGCCTACGGGGACGAGTATGACTTCAATGATTTGGAGGAATTACAAGACCAATTAGACGAAGACCATCAAATCGGAATAGAAAAGATTGATTTACGGAATGTTTTTAAGAAATAGTTAGTTATCGTACCAACATCAGATGTACGATTTTCTGGGGTGACGACGACTTTTCGCCCTACTGGATATAGACCATGGTGATGGGAACGAGTCTTCAAGTGGCCTGTTATAAAGTGACGTTTTTCCAAGGCGGTGGCGAATCCACCCAATTGTGTGAGGATGTCATCAGTTCTCAGGCCGAATTGGTGGAGTTTCAGAATATGTGCGAAGATCTAGCCGAACAGGAGGTGGATGACTGTGACTTTGATTACGAACTCTTTTTTGAGATCGTATGCTTTTGTGGATCTTCAACGGCCTAAGTTATCTTAAGGTCTGAGTTTATTCGGATGAAAATTTTTCACCCGAATGGTATATAGGATGAGTCACCAACCAAAAATATTGGAGGAAGACCTGACCAAAATCAGCCGTGAAAACCTCTTGAAAGAGGCCAAATATCAGGACAATGATACGCTAGGCAAGATTATACTAAAACTGAGCGACAGTATCGGACGAGACACGCCCGAGATCCAAGAACGGCTTAATAAAGTGTATGATATTTTCATTAAACGGAAAATTGCGTATCTATTGGAACAAATACAAGAGGAGAACCCGAGGATGGTGAAAAAGGCCATTGAGGCCAATAAACTGTCACTTCCTTCAGAATTCCACAATGGATTGGCCGAGGACACCCAAACGCAGATTGACAAATTGATTTCTTCCTTTGGCAAGAAAGAAAAGAAAGAAAAGAAAAAATGATTGAAAATATATGATGCTTTCATATATTTCTTTTTTACCGAATCACGGGCAAATAGACTCTGAGATAATGATCTAAATGTTCCAGTTTATGGGCTTCAATCATGTACCCACGCCATCCGATACTTGTTTGGTCGGGCAATTGGGTATGGTGAAGTTTCATATCCTTATTACGATATTCGGGATCAGCGTCGGCTAAATAATTCACGGAAATCATAGCATCGGCATCACACTCCCAATTGGCATCACGCATATCCACCGCCCCATCTTCATCATTGAGCGGACGCCAACCCAAGCCTCCTTTGGCTCCGAAGGAAGATATATCAACTTCCACAGGCGATTCATCGTGTTTTATGTCTTCGTATAGGTCATGTAGTCGCCACATGGGGCAACCGGTTGTGGTATAGCCCGTGAATTCCACGTCATATTTGTCTGGTTGAAACAGAAACGACGGGGAAACATATTGTCCCGCATTCTCTCGCTTCCACAAACAATGATCCCAGCAATTGCGATGGAAGGAATAGACGGTCATATGGTCGCCGACGTTCATCTGGCGTAGGCGACCCATATTCAGACAGATCGGACTTAACTGATCCGGTACATCATGAGGGCGGTCAATGTATTTCATTCTATATACTGAATGTATATAAAAAAATTTCTAACCCACTAGTATATATGAATCCTCCTGATTTTATTCCACTTATTACCGTTCCTGACATGGTCGCCGTGCCATTACAGCCGAAAGAACCGGAATATGATTGTAAGTGTTGTGGGAAACCATTCCATTCCGATTCTTTACATGATATCATCGTCCGATTTATTTCGGAAAATAGCGATACAGAATCCGAAGACAATGATTTCTATGTGGATGGAATAAAATACGAAGAAATGAATTTGATGTTTCTTTTCTGCCAACAGTGTCATCCTTATGTTTTAGAGAACGAAGTCTTTTTTCTTGAGACAGATTCGGATGGCGACCCCGTGTATAAACCAAAAGAGAATACCACTATAGAATGGTCTGAGTTCTAAGTTTCCTTATGTTTTTTCTTTTCTTTAAAGAAAAAAAATGATTGGGATTCTTTGTCGTACTATTATAGGAAGTACGATCATGGAAGAGCAAATCAAAAACAAGTTATGCGAAGGGCGAAAACCGCAATCTGGGAAGCAATATTTCTACAAGGTCAGAAAAGTCGTGTCAGAGGTACTCAATGACCAATGGGGCGATTCCTTTGACGACTTGGTGGATCTCTTATACGACAAACGCAACGAGATCTGTGTGTGGATTCAAGTCAATACATCGGACAACACGGTCGCCACCTTCTTCCGATCCGTGTTGGTGACGGTGGAAATTATCAAAGCCAACTGCTCCGAGGCCAAACAAGAGGAAATTGAAACGGGATTGGATTTGATTCGCAAGTTCTATTTCAAAGCCAAGGGAACGGAATCAAATGCTAATGAATACCGAGAACCAACGGACGAGGAAGTCCGAAACCGTATTCTGCCGAAGGATCTGATTAACAAGTTTGAAGAACTCAAGAAAACCCTCAAACAGCGTGAAAGTGATGGCAAACCATTCAAGTTGGTCAAATGGAAACAATACGTGGTCGTCGCCATATACCGGTTCTTACCGCCCATCCGTGGCCAAGAAATCTACACGCTCCGCATCAGTTCCAATGGCGATTACCCAAGCACCGGCAATTGGCTGGATTTGAAGAATTGGCAAATCGTCTGTCGGGATCATAAAACGAGCAACAGTTACGGAACACATACCGTGGATATCCACAATCGGGAACTCCAATACATCATCCGAAACTATGTGAAGAAGGCCGGACTTCAAGATGGTGGGCTGTTCATGCCCAAATCCCTGAACAAAAAAGACACACCGCATATCAGCCGATGGTTTTCGGACACACTTAAAGCGACCATTGGCTGTGGAATACAAATGTTACGACAGACGTATGTCTCTAAATTTCTGGACGATATTGAAAAACGCAAACACAATGGTGAGGTGGATCAGAGTTTCGTCAATCAGAAACGGAAGGAAATCGCCCGTTGTATGGGTCATTCTGTCGGCACACAAGAGACTGTGTATTCAAAATTTAGAGGACGTTAAGAATTGCCATCGGAAGCGGTGTAGAACCCATCTGAGGAATCCACATTCAGGTTTTCCAAGTCTTTGGCCAAACGATTGCCCAAGTCTCTTTGCGTTGATACCGATGAATCGTCGTCGCCGTCGTCATCGGTTGGCACATATTCAGACGTGTCGTTTGTGTCGTTTCCTTCATCAGACAAAACATCTTCTTCTTCGTAGGCTTTCAATTCTTCCTCTTCCTGAACAGAAATCATTTTGAAACCGGTGGCTGAACAAAATAGCCGAATTGTTTTACGATTTTCGCGGGTGATACGATTTTCCAAAATTCGGCCAAAAAAAAATCGAGAAAAGATATCCTGTATCTTTCATGTGGCAGGCGTCGGAGAAGAAGACAGGAGGTAAGTTGTCGACTTCCGTAGTATGAGGAGCAAAAGCCAAAAACGAAACAAACTTCGCTTCCGAGTCAAGTCCGAGTATGTCACCCTCATGCTCCCGGATGTCATACCTAGTTTTCTCTGTATCTCCAACGCGGCCAACTTGCCATTCCTTTCCAATGCTGCAGAGCACAACCTGCCTCCGCAGGCTGTCTTGCGCCTTGTCGCCAACTGTCTGTCCCGGCAGTCCAATTACTGGCTCCGTTGCATAAGACCGGATGTCATGGAGGGCATCGTGGATCTTTTCGTGGGGAAGCTGCTGAATTTCCTCAAGAGAGCACTCCAATTACCCCATGGTGCCGAGTTAAGTGACGCGGTTGTGACGCGTGCTGCTCTTCCTGTGAAAATGGGTGGCTTAGGATGGGGGCTTTTGAATCCGAGCATTGCTTTCATGAGCTCCTTGGTGTCGGCAATGGCAACGCTCGATGAAGTAGGAAGGGACCTGCCGGAGACTCCCTTCGGTACGGAGGCACCGGTCGAGTGCTGTAAATTTAGCTCTGGATGAGAAAATTCGCACGTCTGAAAGCCATTGCCGGAGCAGTCGCAGTTGCGAGCGACTCCGAAGTTTTCCACTCCGTGAGCATATTGGAAAGAAATTCAATAATTGTCTTCCTCGCTCTCGACACCATTCTCATTTCGTACGGGATTGCGCAGGTACCGGGGAACCACGGCAAATTCTGTATCCAATATTTCCACGTGCGTCCTCTAACAGCCTCTTTCTGCATACAAGGCGGGGCCATTTGACTGCAGCACATCCCTGTAGATAGTATGACAGGCTGTATCTTCTTTGCGTTGGTTGCACACCCCTTTCCGTCGTTTTCGTGCTGGAATTCTTGTATTATCGTGCTTTTTTGGCTCCAGTCTGTGTTTCATTAAACAACTGCAGGGATATAGTGTACCATGGGTGTGGGCGGCAAAACAGAGTCCACCTGCACGCTGCAGGAAAAAGGCCACCAAAAACAAAAGTCGAAGGAACATGAGCGCCTTATATCGATCGAGGAAGTGCGTAAACATAGTACACCAGATGATGCATGGCTAGTGCTGGCTTCCAAGGTAAGATAACCCTGTGCAGGGGCTTTGTTTTCTTTCTCCTCGGCTTTTCCCAGCCGCCTTTCCCCGGCATTTGAACTTTTGTTGGCTCCTGTATCAATCATTGGAAGGGTGAAAACGAAAAAGATCATTATTTCTACCGTGATGAGCCTATGGTTCATAGATGGTGCCTTGCTGCATTGAGGACGAAGGAAGATAAACTTGGATACGCCAGTGACTCCAGAGGAGGGGGAAAGCCATTCTGGCTTGGTTTTATACAAATTTGCAGAGTGTAGTGGCTTCAATATGGTTGTCTGGTTCGTCTGGTCTCCTATTATGCGTATTGAGCGTGAGGTGGGGAAGGCTAGCCCGCAGCTTCAGTCTGATGCTCTTTTTAACGGCGTTCACTAATCTTCAACTACACTATACAGGTCTATGACGTGTCTGGATGGTATGATCATCCTGGTGGGAGGGTTATTTTCTCGCACGCGGGTGGAGAAGCAACGGACATTTTCACTGCTTTCCATCCTGCTTCTGTATGGTCTGAGCTCGAGCGTTTTAAGATTGGCCGCTTGGACACGACACAATCGCAAACGAAGGAACGGACGTTTGAGCAAGATCTTCGGACTCTGAGAATCCAGTTGCAAAAAGCTGGATACTTTGAAGCAAGGTGTGCTTGTGTTGTCCAATATTTGTGGTTTTTCACTAAGTATCAAACCTGTTCACGCTTGATGTTTACTGCAGCCCATTCTACTACTTGTACAAATTCGCATCCGTACTGTGCCTTTTCGGCGCTTCTTGGTACTTACTTACTTTGGCTGGGGAGAGTTGGGCTATAAGACTCTGTTCAGCTTGGTTGCTGGCATTCTTCTGGCAACAATGTGGTTGGCTGTCGCATGATTTTGCCCATCATCAAGTATTTGACAATCGTTTGTTAAATGATTTGACCACCCTAACCGTCGGCAACTTCTTTCAAGGTTTCTCTTTGGAATGGTGGAAGAACAAGCATAACACGCACCATGCGATACCTAACACGGAATCTCTCAGCAACGAAAAGCACAATGGAGACCCTGACATCGATACTATGCCACTCCTCGCGTGGAGCGTTAGAATGGCGAAAAAGGCTTTTTCGGAAGACTCTGGAGTGGCTAAGACGTGTATCAAATACCAGTCAATTCTATATTTTCCTATCTTGTTCGTCGCCCGGCTCTCGTGGGCTCAGCAGTCGGTCGCATTCGCATTCAACGTGAAAACTGGGTGGATTGATTCTGACAGAAGGAAGTCTTTGCGGTACCCTTTATTGGAACCCTTAGGAATTGCGCTCCACTATGTGGTCCTTGGCACTATGATATTTACTAACATGGGTATTGGAGCGGGTTTCATGTATTTCGTTGCTGCAGAGTGTTTTTGCGGTTTACTGCTCGCCGTAGCCTTCGGAGTAGGCCACAATGGCATGGAAGTCTACGACGCCATGGAACGTCCCGGGTTTGGAGAGCAGCAAATCGCGACTACGAGAAACATTGATGACGATCCCCTAGGATTCACCGGCTGGTTCATGGGTGGGCTACATTATCAGATTGAACATCATTTGTTTCCTAGTATGCCGCGACACAGTCTCCCACAGGCTCGCCGGTTCATTGAACCTTTGTGTAAAAAGCATGGAATTCCATACCACAGTACGTCGCTTATAACAGGCAATGTAGAGGTGCTAGCTTACTTGAAACAGATCGGAGAAGCAGTGAAAGAGTTTCCTGCAATGTGAGTCTGCCTAAAGGAGCCTCATTAGGGAGGGTCCAAGTCTGTGAAGATCCAGGGTCCACGTAATTATGTATAACGTGATTAGACAGTGACGAACAAACTGCAATTTAAGCAAGCCATCAATATCTATTTATCTCTTTCACTTGTCTGCGGTGCACCGCACGGCGAATTTGGCGTAACTTCTTTTGTGATAGAAAACGTGGACTCTCCCTTGCTTTATTCATTGATCTGATATACTCTTCGTCATCTGACTGTATTTCATCATATCCTCCAAACATATCACCTAGCTCTCGTTCAAAAAAGGCGAGATCGGCGACATTATCATCGACTTCAAGCTCAAAATTGGCATTGCCGTATAATTCGTCATCTTTCTTCGTTAGAGGTTTATTAGCACTCCGTTTTGTGTCATCTCTCTTAGACTTCCTTCTATATTTCGACTTCGATTCTGTATGCTGTTGACGGCTACGTGTTACTGACTCGGTCGATTCGTTTATTGGCTTTTCTTCTATGGCTCCAGGCATCGTTAACACTTGATAACCATATTTTCTTGCAACGTCTTCTTCCTTCCTTCTCCAGTCTTCTGCGTCCATTGGGGTCGAGGAAAGCTCCCATTCTTCTGGACTTGCTTCCGAATCGGAATATATATCGTCCCCATGCTCTTCCTGATATTCATGCTTCCTACTCGCTTTAACCAACTGCTGAGTTCCTCTGTCGTCTTTGATGAAAGGGAGGTCGGTATGCGTGGGCGCAACTTCTCCGAAAGCAACGAAACTGCTGCCTCTACCGAGTCTTTTGGCGTGGTCGACAGAAGACCGGACACTTGGACCACTGTCTGTCACCATTAACGGGACCGGCTTCGAGGTTCGCCTTCTGTTGCTTTTCCAATTCTCATCAAGCAATCCATAGTGCTGCTCAACAGATGCCTTCACATTTTTTTCACGCTGCTTCTTAAACTCATGATTCTTGGCTACAAGCGAACGTTGTTTCTTGTTCAGCCCGCCACTGTTGTCTCCCGAAGTCGAATTTCCCACGTAACTGATGGTATCCGAAAACATGAATATCTTCTTGTCTTTCAGTAATCTTGATATAACACTTTTGAACTGTTTCTTGGACATTCCCAGTTTCTGATAGATTTCCAGTGTCGAAGCCTCTTGTGTCAGCGGAAGCAAATTCCCATGTCGACTCTGCATCACACGAAACGTAACAAACACGAGATAAGTGTGTCTGTGTGCCTGGCATAGTACTTACAAACCAGAGCTTGACTTGGGCTTCGCAATCGTCCACGGATTTCTTGCCATGGGGATGCAATGCGACATCTGCATGACATCAACGCACTGACAAGTGTACCATACGCACACATAGGAATCGTAGTCGTACGTACTTGGTACATTGTCCTCCTCCATGGACTGGATGAAAAATACCTCTCGAGCTCCTTTCCCGGGAGGATTCCTTATCCATTGTGTCTCTGGCAACTTGGCGTCTCCGAACCCCTCCAGATGCACCCTCCAATGGTCCTTATGCACCTCCTCCACGGTGCCGTATACGGGCTGATCAGGCGCCCATTGGGTTTTCTGTTGCTTCCCCTGCTTCTTGATGGGCCTCTTCTGTGTCCTAGTCGTGTATGGATAGCAGAGGAAACGTGCATAATGCGTCCGGCCGCAGACTAAGGCCTCCTGCCGCCCTCTCGAAGACGACAATGCCAACACGGGGAGAATGCGTCGATAGAGACCCGAAGCCGTTCGTATCATCATCATTGTGTTGCTTTATTTAATTTTTTTTTTTAAGTACATAAAGAAAAGGGAAGCACAAGACAATCCCCTTCCACAGGTCAATTATTGCACAAACCACTTTATCGTTTATTAATGTCGCGGAGTACATCTTCCCATGGTAACTCCGGCTTGGAAGCGCCTTCGGGGCGATAGAAAGGGTTGTCGATGTAATTATGGACCTTGCTCCCTTTCACACCTCCTTTGTTTAAACCATGCACCATGGTCTTGAATTCGCGAACAAATTCGCCAATTTCGTCATTGGGTTCTGGAATGTCAGTGTCGAGCTCACCTTCCATCTGGTCATCTTCCGCAGCTTGGTCAGTAATGAGTTTGGCAGTGTCCATCATTCGGCGAAGCGGTCCTGTAATTCTGTTGGAAACTAATTTAATTAATCCCAAAACGATGAGCCAGACACCAATGGACAGAAAAACTGCAATGATTACAAGGTTCCGACGAGAGGCACTGATTTCATCTCGTAAATCACTCAGAGGACTTAGCACTTCTTCTTCGGGTGCTTCGACGAATACGACGTATCGGGGATTTTTCCACTCCTCGAATGTGCTATCGGGATTGATGGCAACATCAGGATGCGGAGGAACAAAAGCTCTGGCAAGAATCCAAGTTTTACCATCTCGTTCATACGTGATGATCTTAGATCCTTCATCGAGATCTTTAATTTGACTCATAACACTTCCGATTCCCGGATGCACGTCCTCAACTTTGGGAGTTGCCACTCCACCGGCTGGTGACGTAGGGTCATCGATCCCTTCGCCTTTATTCCCATCCCAGAACGGGTCTTCCACAACTCGCTCGTCTTCATATCGGAACATACTGGCGGTAGACTGGTTAAAAAATCGTACACTAAGAATCTCCCGTTGGAGCTGGTCTAGAGTAATGTCTGCAGCACTAACGCCAATAAACTTGTTGTCATTAGCATCTTCATCTTGTTCTGGAATGCCTCCACTGAACACGCCATGCGCAATGGTTATCATCCAGCCTGCGCATCCGTGGCAGCGCAAGAAGTAACATGATCAATCCGAAATGCTCGCATCATACGTGAACATACCAAGGCCGAAAGCATCTTTGTATGGACCAATGTGATTAATCTGGTTGCGGGAACCGTCCACGTTTGTCAATGTATACCATTGCCTTTGGTCCAAGGGTTTGAAGTCTATTCCACACACTCCTGTATGCCGGAGCCGATTCGCCGTCTTGAGAGCTCTCTATTAACGCAACAGATACTGAACTAATGTGACATACCTGGATAGTATCGCCAAAGACTTTTTGAGTTCTCGTATCCTGCAAGATCATGGGATAAGCAAAGCGTGCCAAGCCGCATTCGTATATGACTTCACGCATGATACTTCCTACCTGTATACATCGCAACAACAGGATCATTATTTCTCCATAGGTTGCGATAGAAATATTGCATAGTGAAACTGTCGTTAATGTTTTTCCTTGTCGTTGAGTCTATGCTATCCACGCTTTCACCGAAGCCGTAAACTGAGTAGTCAAGGGTACCGTTTTTATCCTCAGGGAGTCGAACAAACAGTTCCTGCATCACGTCGCACATTTCATTCGTTTCGAAGTTCTTGTCCTCTTGAAACTCAAGAATATCCGAGGAGCCATCTTCAGCCGCCTGTCCATGTATTGATGCCATAAACTTGACAACAGAGTCTTCTACAGTTGAAAAACGAAGATCGATCTTCGCGGTTAACTCTTCGGCACTCGAGCGCAGGTGCCCTTTGATCTGATCCTCCAACCCTTCTTCGGAAATGTTTTCCGTTGCGTTCCCAGTAACAATGATGCTTACAATGAGACTGCAACGCAAAGCACAGCGCAGCACGATCACGACCAACGTCGCTTAAGATTCGAACCGCGCGAACACTTACATGGCAACAATGAGCGCCATCGAAATGCTAACAAATAATCCGAAGGTCTTCACCATAGTTCTTTCCAAGGTGGGGAGTTTGTTGATTTCTTCGTCCGCCATCCCCATCTTGGCGTTATCATGTTTTCCATCAAGGTTCGACATCTTCCCTCTCCTCTCCTCTCGGGATGCTTTGTCCTTCCAACAGCGGTACAAGACACTTTTTACACCGTCAGTTCAACAGGTCACGAACTTCGAACCCGTTCCTTCGATTCAAATGGAGTACTTTGCTCTACGTTTGATATACGTATTGGCTCCTTCTTGTACTTTTTCGTATGCGAGCTACCAAAAGTGCAGGGATGTTCTGCACGAGAAGAGCTCGTACCAACACAGAAAGCTACGTACACAGGCTCCTGCGCTGCTGGTTGCTGTGTCAATTCAATTTACGCAAGACACACATATACTTCACTACGATGCGCTGACAATACCCTTGAGGAGGCCAACATAAGTTGGGAACTGGACGAACCACTGGGCAGAATGTTGGTTCTCTGCTTGAACTTTTTTGGTTCCCTGTACGACCCCCTCGGAGGCCCCTCCAACAAGTACCCCGAGGGAAGGTTCGAGACTCCTCGAGTGCTGTGAAGGGAAAGAGTGCCACGATTTGTTGCATTAAAAACTACACAACTTGGAAGCGTTGCTCCCCAAAGTAAAATGCTCAGAGTGCGGATAGAATTGACTGCTACTTATAGCTCCTGCATATGCGTTATTCAGTCGCTACAGAAACTAAAGGCTACCGTTACAACTCGCGGAGTTGCTTGCCGCATCGGTATCCACCGAAGTCCACTTTTGATCGCATGGTGCATCAATGGGATGGATGAGAATACCACGCGCTGACGCATTAGAGACTTAGCAATGTATCCATCGCCTCCTGCGGTAGAGAGTACGTGGTGTCCACGAGGTTTCTTCGCAATTCTGGACTCGGCTTAATCTAGCCCAACGGCCGGGAACTGGTTAAGCGATGCGTTGATAGGCACCGTGGTAAGAAGCTAAACCGAACAGGGTGGAAATGCGTGCTTATCGCCTTAACTGATGAAACCGCACTGGCATGGAAAGTCTGTGGGAGGAGTACGTGTAAAGCTACAACGGGGTTGTGCGTCAATGGTGTTCTATTGGATTTCAGCCTTATTTCGATCTATTTGGACAGAGCACTAGACCATGGTAAGGGCTGAGTAGATCCCTGTTCGCGATAGAATGGATTCTGAACGTAATCGTGCACTTTGGTACCTTTGACACCGCCCTTATTAAGACCATGAACCATCGTCTGGAATTCTCGGACAAACTGCACTTCCAAAACACCGACATATAAAAACAACGCATGACACTGAGCTCAGTTATTGACTCGTACCTCTCCAATTTCGTCATTTGGTTCCGGGATGTCTGTTGACAATTCTCCCTCCATTCCTGTATCGTTTGCAGCCTCGCTCGTAATTACAGTGGCCACTTCCATCATTTTCCTCAGGGGGCCAGTAATTTTAAAAGCGGTAAACTTAATTAAACCGAGCACAAGTACCCAAACGGCTAAGCTCAAGAAGACGGCAATGATGATTAAATTTCTCTTGGAGCTATCGATTTCATCTTTCATGTCTTCTAGCGGGGCTTTCACAGTATCCTCTTCAGCTTCTACAAAAATGACATATCGGGGAGGTTTGCTATTCCCCGTGCTAGAGTCCGATTCTCCAGGACGATCGCTTTCGTGTAGAGGCACGAAAGAACGGGCAAGGACCCACTTTGTTCCATCAGTCTTGGTATACCTGATAACTTTTGCACCTTCGGAAGCGTCCCTAATTTCTTGCCATTGGCTTTGGTCGATCCCACTGCCTTCTAAATCATAGATAAAAGGTGGTTCAGCGTTTTGGTCAGTTTCCGTGGCCTCAGAGTCCCAATGCTGACTAGCCACTACTGCTCCGTCGGAATAACGCACCATTGTAGCTGTATTTTCATCAAAAAACTGAACTTTTAGTATCTCTTTTTGGAGTGCACCGATGGTTATGTCAGCAGCCGCAACGCCGACAAGGTTGTTGTCGTTTGTCTCACACTCTACAGCAGAGGTACGAGCGCTGTTGGCACAAAAAGCCTTCGAAATAGTTATCATCCATCCTGCAGAGACAACATAGGGAACAGGGTCCGAGTTTCAGAAAACCTCAAAGCGGTGGTTTCTTCAGCTTCATACCGTGTCCAAATGCATCCACATATGGTCCGTCGTGTCCGACGTCATCACCTTCAGCGTCCCTAGCTGCTATATACCAATCTCTTACGAGTGGGTTAAAGCCATTATCGAACTGCACTCTTCCTGAGGAAATCATTCACGGGAGATAAGAGTGATCCAACGGTCCACTTTGCAAGCATACGAAACGATGCTTACCTGGATAGTAACGGTACAGCTGGTTCTCCTGGTATCCTGTACATACACGAATAATGCTGAATGTAAGTGCAGCTCTGTAAAACAAACCAGCGAAAGAAAACTCACCCGTATACATGGCAATGACTGACTCGTGATTTCGCCATAAGCTCCGGTAAAAATAGTGCATCTTGGAACTAGAATTGCGAATCTGAAGCTAGAAGTATGCAACGGGTGCTGCTACCAGTATGACACAGAAAGTCCACTCTCATACTTACGTTATCGGTGTCTGGCGTGCCTTGGTTACCATTAAAAAACCACACAGAGTTTTCCAGCGTACCTTCCTCGTCTACATCTCCAAACCGATCAATTGGACCCACTTCATCTGCTAGCTCCGAATCGGTATTGCGGAAGTCAGGTTCAGGGACTTCAAGCACGTCCTTGCCGAGATAGGCTTCAGAGTGTATTCCAGCAGAAAACTTGACAACTGAGTCTTCGATAGTCTTTAGTCTTAATCCTACTTTAGCACTTAATTCGACGGCACTTGAGGTCAGGTGGACGTCAATTTGATCATTTAACCCATCTTCTGAAATGGACTCGGTGGCATTTCCCGTGACGACGATGCTGGTAATCAGACTGTACCAAAGGGGAGAGCAACGACGAGCGTTGAAATAGCTGGACCATTCGCACTCAGTTCAAACAATAAAACGCTTACATGGCGCAAATCAAAATCATCGAAATTGACACAAAGACCCCAAATGTCTTGAATAGAGTGTACTCCAGAGTCGGGAGAGCCTTAACTTCATCATCAGACAGGCCTTCACGGCTGGTCTTGGCATCATTCTTCTTCATCTGTAGTTGCAATAAGCAGTGACAGATACAATACAGAGAGCATATATAAAGATTCTGTTCAGGATTCTGGCGTATGCACACATAAATGCCCACAAAAAGCCATGGATTTCCGAGTGATGGTCATTTCCCAAGCCCTTTTTCTGCATGACATGAACTCACACATCTTTCCCCCCGCTTCAGCCACCGGCGGAAAATTATTATCCGGTGCTCTTGTTTATCACCCATACAAATCAAGGGGAAACATGGTTGAGGAGAAGGAATACAGCGTGTAAATAGAGAAAGGAAAGGAAATACCGGAATTTCCCACTTCAGTTTACCTTTGTTGGTTTGTCCCGTATGATTGTTTCAGTCTCTCAAGCTCGAAGAGCACGTGTCTTGGTTACTCTCAACACAGCACTGTCGTGCATGTATCGGCCAGACAATGCTACAGAGTCTCAACATGTGTATATATCTAGGGCTGGCCGCCCCTCGTGCTCTGAGGGGCGGTAAGAAACCACGGCTACGACGGTGTGTCAACCGTCCCACGAAAGCATCCTTGGGTGATGGGGGCGGTGGAGGAGGGAGGAACTGAATAAAGAAGCAGTTTGTATACGATATGGTATGAACACAACATTCGACGAATCGGATTGACTGTAACGAGAGCTCGTTGTTTTATTTTGTGCTCGCGCAACCAGAATGCTGAGTATGGGACCCATATCCCTCCGCCAGGACTTGCTTAGTCAAGCATTGATATCGCATTCCATGGCTCTAAAATTGTAGATGCTCACTCACAATTGGTGTTCAATTCATACATGCATCTGCTTGTCCTCATTAGGTGGTACGAGGACTGCTGCTGCTGAATGAACGCGGGGCTGCAGTTCACCTCAACTACCGCACGTATATCCTCTTGTATAAGTGTGTATTTGGTTGGATGAATCGATACACTAGGATGAATATATTACAAGTACCTTACGGAATATTCGTTTCAATACACACAAGAAGATGCTCGTAGGAAGAACGAGGAGCGCCCGCGCGCTCTTGCCCATGCCCACCTCCCTTGACATGTGCATGTTCAGGAAGCGCTCAATGACCTCCACCGCCTCTACAGGGAGTACCACGGGTCTCGACGGGCGTGTATGTGCTGTACTGGGAGCTCAGTGGGGCGATGAAGGCAAGGGGAAACTAGCAGACGTCCTGGCTGAGAAGTAAGGCCCTCCATGGATAGGCGTGATTACGGACAGACCCGGGGATTTCATGGCTTCTGCAGATACGATTTGATATGTCGGTTCAATGGTGGAGCGAATGCGGGTCACACGGTCATTGCCAATGGCCAGAAGTTCGCGTTCCACCTACTGCCGTGTGGACTCATCTACCCCCATACAAAGAATCTCCTGGGAAATGGGGTCGTGGTGGATATGGAGGCCCTGTTTGATGAACTGGGCGATTTGGACAAGGGCGGCGTCGACTGGAAGGGAAGACTATTTCTCAGCGATAGGGCTCCGTTGCTATTTGATTTCCACAAGGTACCGCAGTAGCAATGGAACTCATGACCGTACATGCCGGCACCCTGCTGCAATATTTGTGTTTCCGATGCAGGAACTGGATGCTGTGATGGAAGGTCAGCGTTCCTCGTCGGGAAACAAGTCTATTGGAACTACAAAGAAGGGAATAGGGCCTGCTTACTCGACCAAAGTACGTAGCGGAAAACGGTCTCAGACAGCGACGAAAAGTCTCCACACCCTAAATATTTTCCTCAGATGCTACGAAATGGGCTCAGAGTGGGACATATGCGCCATCGCACCGAATTTTTAACGCTTCTTCGATCTTTAATAGAGTCCCACAGGCAGTTTTATCAGTTGGATATCAAAGAACAGGATGTGCTAGATAAATACGATGCGTTTGCTTCTCGAGCTCAGGATATGATAGTTGATGGTGTAGCCTTGGTGAACGATAGTTTCCAGTATGTATCTCCAGAAGAGACGCGATTACCCTCTCTCCTCTCATTAGTCCTGTCTCCTGTTTGTCTGTTTGCAACAGGAAAGGAAAGAGAATAATAGCGGAAGGAGCGAATGCTGCCATGCTTGATATTGACTTTGGTACCTTCCCTTTCGTTACAAGCAGCAATACTACCGTGGGTGGTGTTTGTACTGGCCTAGGTTTGTAAGTTGCTTTGCAGACATTTTTATTTCCATGCTGATTTTCCCCCTGCATATTCTTCCTTCCCTGTAACTATGCCAGGTCTCCCGGGAAAATTGATTCTGTTGTCGGAGTTGCGAAAGCGTATACTACTCGAGTTGGAGGCGGACCGTTTCCTACGGAACTAACGGATTCTCGTGGACATGGAGACCGTCCAGATAATGCTGACGAGACCGAAATCGGCTTATATATGCAAAATGAGGGCAAAGAATATGGTGTGACGACCGGGAGGAAACGCCGGTGCGGGTGGTTGGATGCTGTCGTACTAAAATACGGGCATCTGATAAATGGATACAGCGGGATTAATCTAACAAAATTGGATGTACTGGATTATCTCGATTACGTTAGAATAGGTAAATGTGTAAACTCCCTGTGGTTTTTCCCCTCCCCAACAAACAAAGCGTTGGTTCTGCTCAGGCGTTGCGTATACCATTGATGGAGTCACACTCGGCCCAGGAGCTATGCCATCGACGATTGAGGACTTAGCCAAGGTCGAAGTAATCTATGAAAGTAAGGAAAGTATCTGTTTTACGGACCTTAAATCCATCGATCTGAAATGCTCGTGTATCTGCAGCCCTGCCGGGTTGGAGACAACCTACAAAAGCATGTACGTCATACGATGAGCTTCCAGAAAATGCCAGAAACTATATTCAGCGCATTGAGGAAATAGTTGGTTGTAGGGTTTCCTGGATCGGTGTCGGTCCTGGCAGAGAATCGATGATTCAGCATAGCTAAGAAATTGGGATTGGATCATAACCTTCTCACTAATAGCGACTAAAACGTTAGTATATGACTTTGCTATCAAACGTTGTCTTCCTCATCTGTCTTGCGTGCTAATGGTTGGTAAAATGACCTCATCCTTTGCGAGCTCGACAGCGTAACCGCGTGTCCATCATCACCACCGCCACTTGGTACCCTTTCGCGAGGTTTTCCTTTCGCTTCATCTTTAGAAGGAGCGAACCGAGGAAGCATTCTTTTCAAAGATGACACAAATCTACTGAGGACACCAATGTTGACAGAAACGGACGTCTCATAAGCTCGGGCTGTAGGTCGGTCTCCAACGGAGCAACCGTCAGCCCCTTCTACATCCGGTTGTTCAATGTACTTCGCCGCTATTAACTTAAACAGTTCTTCATACACTAAAATAGAGGAGGACACAGAGATCAGATACACCCAGTCGTTCAACGAAAGCGCCTCTGTTTGGAATATAGCCTGAAGCGGTGGGAAATACACGACAGCTATCTGTCCAGCAAGTGACCCACCAACAGCCCACATGAAGAAGCGATTTGAAAACATTCCTGTGACAGAAACGCAAAACGAATTGAACAGTGCATGATTAATGATAAACACAAGAAGAAAAAATGTCTCGATTCAAGATACTCACCTAGTTCGAAAACGCTCTTATCGACGCTTCTACAAGACAAGGCATTGAACATGTCGTAGAGCACGAACGCCGTGAAAGTTAAGGTTGTCGTCCTAGCTGATACCACTTCAGAGTCACCAATTTCTTTAAAAAATACATACAACGTCCCAAACACAACAATTAAACCTGATACAATGACCCGGCAGAGAAGGTGAAGGCTGATGATACTTTCATCACGTTTACGGGGCGGGAGTTGCATTACATCTCGGCTCACCGGCTCTACGCCCAAGGACTGGGCTGGAGGACCATCCATGATGATATTGATCCACAATATCTGCATAGCGTTCAGCGGATTGGGGTAGCCGAAGGCAGTCGCAAAGGCCACTAACGCCAATGCAGCAACTGAGGTTGATAGCTGGAAGCGCACAAAGTTGCGGATGTTGTAGAAGATCCCTTTTCCTTCCTCAACAGCAGTCAGAATGGTAGCAAAATTGTCATCCAGGAGCACGACATCTGAGGCCTGCTTCGCAACTTCGGTCCCAGCTTCACCCATGGAAACACCAATATCAGCCGCCTTAAGCGCAGCAGCATCATTTACACCGTCTCCTGTCATAGCTACCACGTCTTGTCGCGACTGGTAAGCTTTCACGATCTTCATTTTGTGACCGGGGGTGGTGCGATAAAACACGCAAACCTGGTGCAACCTATCAGCGAGCTGCTGCTCCGTCAGAGTGTCAATTTCTCGTCCACTAATTGTAGCCCCCCGCTTTCCTATAGATTCTACATCTACCTCGGCCTCAGAGAGCCACTGGTGCATGCTGGAATCAGCACGATCTCGGGCTTTCCCTCCAGTCTTCACGCTGGATTCCTCTTCTATCCAGTCCGGATGGTTACGGCCGTCGCTCGTTAACCCCAGGTGTGTTGCGACGGCAACAGCCGTCTCCTGGCTATCTCCAGTAATCATTGCTATACGAACCCCACTCTGCTGCAGCACCGCGATTGACTTCTTCACTCCTTCTCTCGGGGGATCATGTAAACCGATTAGACCTGCAAAAACCAAACCATCGTTGTCTTGGACAATAGGCTCCGTCGCTGAACGTTCGTCGGCTGCAGAGCCTCCGTCCTCCGTTGGAACTGAGGGGATTTTCCGGCCTACGGCTAAAGCAAGGACACGGAGCCCTTCACGAGCCATTCGCTTTCCGTTACTTAATATCTTTTGACGGTGCTCTGGGCTCATTTGAACAACAAAGTTAGAGCCAGATGCTGAGGGGTTTGAGCATTCTTGATTGACGAAGCTGGTGCAAAGCGGCAATAAACCTTCCAGAGATCCTTTCAGGAAATATATCTCTCCTTCAACAGCACCCCAGCCTGTTTGTGCGCTGCCTTCTGCAACCGCAATGCCGTTTTCACGTTCTTCGTCCGAGTGGCCAACATTGCTGAGGTAGTCTACTGTAGAACGTAGCAGCGATTTCGAGTGACTGTCAGACTCGTGTGGGACAAGTGCCCCATAGAGGTTCAATGACAGGACAGGGGAGATAGGATAGGGTTCTAAATCTTGCGAATGGGAATGGACAGCGGCAGATCTTGGTCGCACTCGCACAGCCATCCACTTCCTTTCATGCGAAAAGGGGATTTCAAGAGTTCTCTGATACTGATTACGTATCTGAGGAAGTCCGACTTTCCTCGCTGCAACAAGTAATGCAGCTTCAGTGGGTTGGCCTGATACTAAAGCACATTGAGTGTCAGATCGTTTACTAGGGTTGTAATCAACAGAGTCTTCCGTTTCATAGAATTCATCAGCACCACCCCCGGCGAGTTGAGCATCATTACAGACAGCACCAATTTCAAATGGTATACATGCACTTGGGTGCGTACTTGTATCTATAATCAGGTCGTCCATTTGGGCTGTCCCTCCATCAACATTGTAACCAAGACCGGTAAGTGTGATCGTATTCCCGCGTGCTTCAGGTTTTTGTTTTCTCTTGGTGGAGGTCGACCCTACAGTGTAAACTTCCACAGCGGTCATCTCATTTTTTGTGAGCGTCCCTGTCTTATCAGCACAGACGACATTGGCGCAACCTAGTGTTTCCACCGCAGTAAGTTTTTTAACGACCGCCTTCCGCGCAGCCATTCTCTGTACACCCAAGGCAAGTGTTACTGTGACAACAATTGGCAATCCTTCAGGAATGGCAGCAACGGCGAGAGACACCCCAATCGTGAACATCTTTAGCAAATCCCGTTTCTGGAAAGCGCCGATAAGCACGATGAGGACAATGAGTACAATACTGACTGTCGACAACTGCTTGCCCAAAGCATCCATTCTAATCTGAAGTGGGCTCTTCCGATTTTTTTCTTTGCTCACAATATCATACATACGCCCCAGCTCGGTACAATGTGCCGTTCCCATAGCTATACCTTCCCCTCTACCGGTTCGGATCTGTAAGGGCAGAAGCGCCGTGTGAGGAAGCAAAACACAAACATACATCTCCGTTGTTACATACCAATGTACCCATGTACGCAATATTCGACCGATCAGCGAGAGAGTGACCGCCGTTCTGCTTTGGCAGTGTTCGGCTATGTTTTTCGGCAGGTTCTGGTTCGCCGGTGAGAGATGACTCATCCACTGTCAAGTGGAAGCAGTCAAGAAGCCTGAGATCAGCGGGTACCCGGTCTCCCACTCTCAGTAGAACGATATCTCCAGGGACCAAGTCTCCAGCAACGACTTGTTCCACTCGACCCTCTCGTCGAACAATGCACTTTGGCGGAGCCAACTGGCCCAAAGCAGCAAGCGTCTGGTCACTCTTGTATTCCTGAACGACCGCGACGGTACTAACTAACACGATGGCCTGCAGTTATTCCAACATATCTCTTCATTTTGATTTCAGAAACGACGTATGCTATCTGGGATTGCCACGTACCAGCGTTATACTGAAAGCATCGTCCCATTGCCCCATTAGCACTGAAATACCAGCCGAGACTAGCAAGAGGGAGATCTGCATGAAGACACATGATAAATCAAAACCAGAAGAAAACTCCTCTAACAGTCTGCATTAATCAGAAACGTACCATTGGGTCTTTGAATTGCTCTAGAAACTTCTGGCTCATTGGTTCGACTTCATCTTCTTCGAATTCATTTCGTCCCGCCTCCTGTCGTCTACGTTCCACCTCCCGGAAACTGAGTCCCATGTTCTGCGCCACATTCTGTTCTTGCAGGCATTCTTCAGGGCTGGTTACAGCTGCTGCTGCAGCCACTCCAGCTTCCTCTGTGGGACCAGAAGGAGCTTGTATGCCTGGAATAGCCTCAATATCTCCTTCCTGGTCAGCCCTTGAGGAGGCCGCGGGCTCTTTTTGGGACATATGTCGGTGGTTATTTGCACTCTCCATGATCTTCCGGGTCCCTGTACGCTCCGAAATGGGGGTATTTTGTTGCATCCATGTATATAAGCAAGGAAAATGGTCCGTAGAGCCACCAATACCACAAGGAGGGAATCCGGGCTCTCTTTGCCAGAGGGTATAGAAAAACTACAAAAAGAATGGCTCGACGCGCTCACCATAAAGCAATTTCCACAGTCTTTGCTATTCCACAATCCACCTACTACAACCTCTCTTGTGGAAAGGATAACTCTGCCAATCGCCGTTTTCGGGATGCCGATTGCTCTTGTCCAGCTTTCAATGACCACGCGAAGCAACCGGGCCGAGCGCCCGGACGGGACGCTTCCTTTTGGAAGTAATATGAGCTTTACCATGTCCCACAGATACATATAGTGAAGAAAAAGGTTGGTTGGTTGACCGAACAACGCCTTTTATCTGACTCTGTTGCCGGTAGAGATCCTCTTTGCTAGCGAAAAGAAGACTTGATTGAGAAGGAACCTGTTGAGTCATTGGGACATTTTGGAGCATTATCATGAGTAAGAAGGGCAATAAGAGTGGAAGTGGCGCCGGAGGAGGCTCCCTTAGCATCTTCGAGCGCAGTGTGGACCTCCTGTTTGTGGTGTGGTGGATTACTTTCTTGTTCACGGTGACGTTTACGGACCTCCACAACTTCATCGCGTCGTATTTCGGGGTACCCTTGACTGCGCTCAAAGAGATGGATTTACCGTACCCTCCGAAAGTTCTTACGGAGATATATTTCAAGGTAAGGAAGTATGTGAGCATGCGTGCATTCTAGCTTTCTCATTCACACGTGTGCTGCAGTGGGCTGAGACTTTGGATCCTCTGTTGCTGGAGAACCCGTTGTGGTGGCAAGCCATGGAGTGGGTCAACTTACTCGTGTTGGCACCCTTTTCCCTCATTGCTATTGTCGGATATCTGGTTGGGATGAACTGCCTCCGGAATTGGAGCATTATTGTCAGTAGCTTTACCTTCTACTCGTTGGTTCTCTGTATCTTCTCGACCTTCTACGGCCACCGCGAAGATACTGACATCGCTATGTTTTTGGGTGTTTATGTCCCATACATGATCTTCCCTGTCCTTGTGGTGATGAGAAACTGGAACGATAAGCCATTCAGCACTCCACTTGGTGCGTTTCGAGCAGGCTTCATTGGATTTGTTGGCACCGCTACCTTGGCAGTCTTTATTAGCTATTCGGCGAAATGGTTTTTCACATACATGCCTGAATATCCAAACATGTACCTCGAACCAAAGATGTTCAAGCAAATATTTCAGCAGTTGCAGAAACTGCCCTGAATGGTCTCACCTGTTGGTAACAACTAGTTGTACTTACCTGGAGGCCAGCACTCTTAAATTGAGCGCTATCCGCGTCTCAACCAACCAATAAACACTGCATACATGATGTATGAAAACGATGAAGTTGGGAAAGGAAACATGATGCATGTGCTGAACATTGTGTCTCGTGTTGCTTTTGATACAAGTTGAAATCATCAGTTTATCCGGAATATTTGGGATTGTCGTGCAGCACATCTCTTTTAATCTCTGCAAGCGGCGTAAACTTGCTTGCTTTACCCACTAGGGAATGTGTAGTTTGTAGCAGCCTAGGTTTGGGGCAATGAGTCCTGAGAATGAGGAGAATGTGGAGATAGGGTTCGTGTTGGTGGTGGCCGCTGGGATGTGCGCTGCCTTAGGCGGTATGGTCGTGTTCATTCCCTCCCTGGTATATTGGGCTTCGGACAAAGTGCTATCTATTTCATTGGCATTCAGCGCGGGGGTAATGATATACGTCTCGTTTGTGGAGATTCTAGGCAAAAGCTTCACAAGTTTTGAGGATGCAGGGCTCCCTCCAGCGGCCGTATCGGGATATGGGACCTTATCATTGTTTGTGGGCATCCTTACCGTGTATCTCTTGGGGATGGCTGCCCACTGGCTGCAGCAGAAAGAGGGGAACTCCTCCGTCAATATCCCGGAAACGCTGACTTTGGAATCGGCACTTCAACATCCTCGAGTCGAAGAAGTGCAGGATGCTCAAAATGTCGAACAAGAAAAGACCACAAGTGGCGGAGAAACTTCGCGAGATTACGAATCTGAAGATGTGGAAAATCCGACCCCTAAAGTGCTTCGGAAACCGGAATACAAAAGGGAACCATGTGAGCAGAAACCGACGAATCGGGCGGATAATGGTGACATTGACACAGCACAAAGCAAAGAAGTGGGCGTTTGCATTGAGGAAGACGAGGACGACAGGATCTCGTCAGAATCAGAAGAGAAGAACCAGAAAACTCCTGGTAGTGCTCTACTACACAAAGATGAAGCGAAGGCTCTTGGTAAAGTGGGCCTGCTTACAGGTAAGTAGATACAGCTAGGTCCTTGTCTAACTCCGTTATCGACGGGTGATTTTCTTCGGCAAAACCGGGTACAGCTTTGGCTATTGCGCTTCACAATTTTCCCGAAGGCCTCGCCACGTTTGTCGCCACTCTCGATGACCCCAAAGTTGGGGGCGCATTAGCAGGTAAGACGGGGAGAAACACAGGGGATTGGCGCAGTGCAGTCAAGTAAAAGGCATTGGTTTGCTTACCCCTCGTGCAGTTTCTATAGGGATTCACAATGTACCTGAAGGAATATGTGTTGCCGTGCCCATATACTACGCCACCGGCAGTAAATGCAAAGCGTTCTGGTGGGCATTTTTCTCCGGTATAACGGAACCGGTTGGGGCGCTTATTGGCTGGCTGATCCTTCGTCAGAACATGACCGATATTGCATTCGGAATTATCTTCGGTGTCGTGGCTGGTATGATGATTCAAATCAGTTTTGGAGAGTTAATCCCTACATCAAGGGAGTACGATACCCACAAGAAATATTCTACTGCCTTTGTTATGTTTGGAATGGCAGTTATGGCTCTGTCCCTTGTTCTTTTCGAAATTTAGGGATAAAAAGCTAGGCCAGGGAACTCTGTACAAGCTATCAATGTAAATATTAGTAACCCTCGGTGTTCCGAGGTAGTTTGCTATCACGGCGTACAGCCTAAGTAGGAGAAGGTGTACACCGACACATGGAGGGAGCGGAAGTTTGTGTAGGTCTGCCCTTTGTCGTGTTTATCGGGCATAGATACACACTAAGATCGTAAGCAGGCCTAAAAAGAATACTGTGGACCGTAAACCTAACAAGGTACACCCAGCGGATAACAATAGAACGAAAAATACCAAGAAGTAGCGAATATCAGCAAATATACGGAAATAGTTCGGAGGAAGGTGCAGCATGCGTTCTGCGCAACTCCGCGAAAAGCTGGTATGCCCAGCTTCCTTTTCTGTCGGTTCGTCAGCGTAAGGCTGCCCATAGACTCCTGTAGGAGTGACCTGTATGTTACCCTGAAACTGAGCCGCCCTTTTATCTATTTCAAGCCATTCCAGTATCCTTCCGTTTCCCTGAGCGGAGCAGTCCAAGGAGCCATCCTCGAAAGAGGTTCCTTGTAATGCCCACAGACTTCGAACGAGCGAGTTCGAAAAGCGCTGCGTCCAACGGAGTAAAGTCTCGGACTCATGACTCATTCGCGGCATATGTGAACGGTGGCCGATAAATGTCACGTCTCGCGCTTCGCACTTCCTACGTCCAGAGAGAATCTGTTTTCTTCCTTCTTCGGATAGCACCGATGCACTCATTTGGCCTCTAGACGTCCCCTTATCCCCTCCTGAAACACTCAAAGGCTTGCGCATTGGAGTCTGAAATGAAAAGCTAGCTTCCTTAGCCACTGGGCTTCGCCCAGGCGTTTCCTTTGTGGAAGCAGCATGCAAATCGCGCATGTGATCAGCCTCAGCTTTGGATACTTCGAGTTCGATAACCTTCTCCAATCCAAATATCGACGCCAGTCGTCCAGCACAAAACTGATATCGGTGTAGTAAGACACGATATGGATGACTTTCAGTCAAATGGGCCATAGATGCCGGCAAGCGTTCTCCTATGTCTTCCATCCAGGCTTCTACATATTTGCCTATTTCAGTCCAGTGAATGGATGAAAACGGTTTTCTAGATAATTTCAGTTCGTGCTGTATCTGAACAGCGGCCCGAACAAGTTGCTGAATGACTTTTCCCGCGTTAAGATAGAGAGAAACGGTTGCATCTTCGGAGTACGCGGCCTGGCTCCCCACTTCCACCACTTGCCGAGCAATTTCCTCCGTATCTACGCCATGATTGCATATGCGAATTGAGATGGATGGTACCATCATCAGATGCTGGTGTTGTGCAATGCCAGTCTCAATTGCGGCAATCTTCTCTTGGCCCAGTCGCAAAATTGCATTTTCAGCCCATGCACACAACTCTTTTTCGGCATGATTGAGATTCTCTTGTTTCCGATAGTGATGAAATGTGATGATAAGACCCACTTCTTTCAACGCTTCGACGACCACGGGTTCGAAAACGTCGAGTGTTCGTTCGAATAGGTTTAGTGTGATTAGACTAGGATTGTTGGAGTCCATGGTCTCCGCCTCAACAATAGAAGGAGGCGACACGTCTAGCTTGTTGGCCCTCTCCAAGAAGCATCGTAACAATTCTGTGTAGTAGCAATAGTTTCTTAGCACCCATCCTTTCCAGTTATCATGATACAGCTTTTTCACAGTTGCGCTAGACTTCTGGGAGAAGTCACCTACACAATAACCAACTGAATCAGCCCAAGGTATTGTGGCTCCTTCCATGGCCGTCCCGGAGAAGTCTTTCGTGCCAGTGGCGACTGGTTTACTATTGGTACCCACTATGCTCGACACAGCTGCGGTAGTAGCAGCAACGAAATCGTGGATAACAGAACTTTCACCTGCTAGTCTTTGTATATCCACTGTGCTCAACGATAGACAACCTCGCCATCGCTGACAGTATTTGAAGGCGGCATTCCGATCCGGAGCACGGATATGCTTCTTTGAGGTCTGGCGAGCGCTTGCTCTCCATGGAGTGAGACAAAGAAGCCAGGTGTCTATCAGTTCGCAAAACTGTCCGTGAGGAAACCTCTCCACCGGATGATTTGTCAAATGGGAATGCAGAAAGTCGTATAGGGGCCGATGCAATGAACGGGAGACTGCTGTCAATGACGGTACCATGGTCAGCAGTTCTTCATTTGTCAACGAGGTATCCTGGCGGTAGTCGAATCCATGGACGTCTTCACTGTAAGGGCTCCTTGTGGGCGGTTGGCTTGTTCCCAGAGATACTGGCACGACCATTTTGCCCCGTATAGCTGTACCTTTCTCCAACATCAGCGCTTGAGTAGCTAAACAGCTCATGGATACGGCTCGGTATAGACTGGATTCTGAACAAATATAATTTAGCAGTACGGCTATACTCCTTAATAGCAGACGAGGAAGAGAATTACGCTGACCCGATCTTTCCGAAACGGATGCGACTTCACTGGACAACCAGTACTCGATGACACCCCTCAGGTAGAATCCAGAGATTGCCTTATCTGTCGTCATCTCGCTAGCGTTGAGCGCCTGCTTTAGTGCCTCTTCCAGAGCTCTCGGTGGGTGTTCTTTCAGATATTTCTCCGAGGGATGTTGGAGAAGCGACTCCACGTGATCTGCAACGATGTGACAGTAGGAGCTAATATCTCCGAGGTATTCTACAGCAGAGTAACAGAGGGGCTGGTCCAGATCTGGAGGAACTCCTAGTACCGACGCGGGAGTTACATATCTTTGGGAAGCAGCAGAGAGAGGGAAATGCAAAAAGTAGAGAACGATTATGTATTCCGGTGGCGCTAAAATTGCTTTCTGAAATGTTCGATCCCGTAAGCAAGGAAAATTCCCATGTTTGCTGCCACGGAACCACTTGCTCATTGAGATCGTAATCTCGTTGAGGTTAGAAGTTCGCCGTTTCACAAGTAACTGGCCGATGAGGGATTGGGAATCAATTTTGCCATTGTAAACGTCCAATTGACTTGGCGTAGGAAGCCATTTTTCGGGGAATGGGTACCATTCAGTGGACACTTTCACGATGTTGAACAAAGACTCTTCATGTTCATCTGTATGCATTGTGTATAACCGATGCAGACGAAGCGATGCTTCTGCACGACTGTCCTCGTCTTTGGAGACTCCTCTCTTCACTAACAAATTTTGGTCGTACCACTGCGTCAAGTTGTTGAGACCGAAACATGCTTTTCCTTCATCGCACGAGGAAGCAGCGAAGTGACGAATACGTACATCTTGGAATTGGGCAGTATGTATGTTTTCTCCGGCGGTCATCCAGCCTGGATGAGGGAATTCGGAAAAGCATCGTTCTCCAAATGTTCGATCCAGGATCTGCCATTCCATGGGGAAGAGTAAGCACATCACATCCACACAGTTTTGTTTTAACACGTACCCTCAGGAAATCTCTACGGACAAATTCCTCCCGGGTCTTGGCAGGGTCCGAGTACGGTCCTCCTTGGCTCTCTTTGTCACTGCTCCCCATGCCTTTTTTCCTGCATCAATGGATCCAATAAGATGCAGACAAGAGCAGAACCTCTCAATATGACGTACTGCCGCAGAACCACTTCCAGAAAAACCCGTTTGAATTGTTGGGTGCTATTTCCCAGATCTTGCCCCTCTTCCAAGATCTTCTCCATGGGCATATACGGGAGTTCATCCGCCGACGGCTGCTCCACCGCCGCCGCCGGTGGCGGCGCTCCATTTTGCGCCGACTGTGCCATTGTGGTTTTGGGAGCGTATGCTGTTGACAACCCTTCCAGACAGACTCCAAATGCTGCGCGTTTACGCCCAATGCAACAATCTTTTCGACCAGTTAGCCAGTTCGACGAGGAATCGTGGCCACAAGTGTAGTTGTCTTGTACAGTGTGTGTGTGGAATCGATGTATCTTGGGTACATTGTACGTTAGTCGATTGTAATTAACGGTTATACTAATCCAGTCTCGCTTGCTTTTGTTACCGCGAGTTACTCTCCCAGCTCGAGTTCCACGAGCTACTTACCGCGGTACTGCAGTTACCAGTTAACACACAACCGCTCTCATGGAAGCGTATTTTTCATTTTCTTGCAACGTATGTGCTAGGATTTTACAGGGCGCTGAGGATGCTCCTGCTATCCCTGTCTGGATCGTGATTCCCCAAATGGAGGGGTACAATACGTTCCTGATGAGCATGGAATAGCTGTACTGCTTAGAGTCATTCTTATCTGTTCAGAATCCTCGTCAAATTCGCTTCACCGTGGTTCGCTTAGATTGCGTGCTACCCTTTTTAACTGACGTACCACGTGGTACTTGTTCGGGTTTCACGATTAGTGGGTTGTACTTCGGTCCTGCCTTTCGTCTTCACTAGGGCTTGGCGGAACAGTAGACTTAAACCGCACCTTCGCTGGTTGCGCAGTTCCGGGTCGAACTTCATTTGTATCGTCATTAGTATCTGCCCTATATTGAGTACGAGCATCCGCCCGCTCTAATCGCCTTGGATGATAGTCTTCAGTGTATGATTGATGACCTTTACTATGATAGCCCCGCGGCATTGTCCGGTAGTGTTGTGGCGTGCGCTGCTCGATGTTTGACCTGGCGGTGGCTTCGGAAGGCGTGGAGGACCCTTCCGTTTCATCCTCGTCAGCCGATGGAGGTTGTTGTTGCTCTTCGTCCTCCGCCTTTCCTGAGGAAAACTTGGAAACAGTTTGACTAACAAATTCTTCAAAGTTTTCAAACGCTGCAAAAATCGACGCCTCCAGCTCCAGATCCCCGTTGTAAGCTTTCTTTAGTTGCATCTCTGAGAAATTCTTCAACACGTCCACAAAGCTTCTCTCGAATTCGTTCAGTAGACTTCGGATCATTCTTTCGGCTGTTTCTCGTGCATACTGTTGCCAAGACACACGGCATAATGCATCTAACTAACAAAAAGTATATACTTGTCGACAGACTTACTACAGCGGGGTTTGTGACATCATGGAACAGTGCCAGGAAGACTCGATCACTGCGGGCTACAATGAGTTCCATTTGTTCGTCCGCGATGGCAAATTGGGCCGAATGCAATTCTGCACTAAGTCGGTCCGTCACATATCCCTCTCAAGGTTAATTTAGGAAGCAAAACATGTACACCCACCTCCACAGTCAATGTCTCTGGATAACTGGAGAAAGGAGCGCAGGAGATTACATACAGAATGAGAGGTGACCGCAGTTCTCCATCTGTATTTCTTATCGAACAAGCAGCACCCCGTGGGTGCATCCATAACAATCACGCGATTCGGCTGCAAGCATAACCCCAACATGATACATACACACATATATAATTGAAGTCAATGAATGGACTGGGGAATCCACTCACATCGACGCTCCATCGCGCATACTGCAATGACGACCCCATGGTCCCCTCCCTCTCTTTCCATATGAATATTGCATCTGGTGTGATCAATGCTTTATATATGTCTCATACTGGTGTACTTTAAGAGGATCGGGGATCTTGCGACCGATGGGTTGACTCTTCGTCCTACATGCACACTTCCTGCTACAATTGCTTGTACCATAGGTATTGTCAATGATTTCGTGTTTGTTAGTTTCGACCCTCTCGTGCAGTGGTAGTGGTGCTGATTATCGTGCGCCCGTGGCGTCGTACAATGGTGTCCGAGTGAGTGACTGACTTCTCCACACACAGGCAGTATTTACAAGTAAACGATGATGAGTATGATTCATTTAGCGCGATGGGCGGCTCGTGTGGGTGTACCGCGAGTGTACGCCCACTGTGCATGCGCACAGGCGTCAGCACGACTGGTGTCCGTGTATGGACGGTCACGGCAGATATCGCGGCACATACAGTCTATGAGCGATAAAGAGGGTCCTGCAAAGAGAAAAGGGACGATAACAAGTGCCGCCCAGCGTGTGAACAAGAAGTTACTCGCTGCTACTTCATGGGATGAACTTACCGGAATTTTAGAAGAGTCGGAAGATGTTGTGAATGCCACCAACTTGGCCACTGCGTTTCATAAATTGGGGAAACTCGAAGAACCATTATTCCATGACTATTTCGACCAACGTGTCGTGCGAATACTCAAACGGACTTTGACGCTTCTTCGTGAACATCCACAACAATTCGAAAGTTCACACTACGGTGTAATCTCTCACAGCATTGCACAGAAACAACTACAGCGATCTCCACATGGTATGGAGCTATTGGATGCGATTGTGGAACAGGCTGGCGAAAATGTGCATAATTTCAAGAACCCGAAACACTTTTGTCTTCTGCTATGGGCAGTTAGTAAGATTGAGGCTCCGTTGCCTGAAATCTTTGTCAAGGCATCTCCGTATATTGCACGAACAATAAGTCAATTTACGACGTATGATTTGTCAGTCCTGGCCTGGTCTTATGCGAGTTTTCATGACGTTCTTGACCAGCGATCGTGTAAACAAATAAGCATTGGGATCGCAAAAGAAGCAATGGAGCGAAAAGACGATTTCTCTCCCAAAGAGTTTGCACTGCTGACATGGGGATGTACGCTGCTTGGATATACCCCAAGCCGGTTCATAGACTCCCTTCTGCAATATTTGGAATCACATCTGCAGGACTGTAGCTATCATGACCTTTCATTATTTGTTGTCACTTTGGGACGTCTTGGTGTGAATTTGGAGTCTGTGGACTCGTTAAGGAGCGTGACCGAGGAAATTAGAACCCGGTTTGCTTTTCATCCTTCATGGGGATGGCGTCGCTCGGGGGATGAAACTGTGGACACCCACAGCACGTCTTCCACGATTGAGAAACTAGCCTGGAGTGATACTGCTCCGCCAGAGAATCGGATGAATGATGAAACTTTCTGGCCAAGTGTGGAAGAACTACCGCGAACGGTGGCGGGTCTTCAGAGTCTGGCACGTTTTGACAGCAGCGTCAACATCCAACCAGTTTTAGAAGCTCTATATCATCCTCTCTCTGGATACAGGAATTCCTTTGGTGTAGAAGAACTTTCCTCTATGTTACATGGTTTAAGTGCGGGTCGTGTATTTGCCCCAGAACTGTTTGAACTGATTCGTTCCCGACTTCCGGAAGTGTTGGTTCAGTCTCCTTCGTCTTCCATTTATGCCCAGCACCTTAGCGAAATACTATGGGGATTCGCTCACAGCGGGGTTCCGGCAACGCGGGTCTTCATAGCTGCGTCTCAACACATCAAGTCGATGGCACACCTCCTCGATTTCAAGCAAGCCACCCTGTGCTTGGCGGCCATGCACTGCAGTCAATTTTGGAAACCTGAGACGTCGTTGACTCTGGCGAAGAGAATACTAGAAATTGCTCCAGATGGGGTTGAAGCAGTCAATCCTGATGTTACTCAGACATTTGGACGGTTTGCGCTAGAAAATGGAGAAGAGATGTATATCCCTAAAGGCTCTGTAGCTGGTGACGCTGATGTTTCCCAGTTTCATGCCTTTATCGTTCGTATGCTTTATCGCGCTTTGATGGATATATTACAGTCTAGACCGCGTTCCGATGTGGCTCATTTACTTGAATCAAATCCGCAGTTAATCGGATCCTGCAAGGCTGCGGAAATGAATATGCCTTGGAGGCTGACAGCGTTTCGATCTAAACTTGCCGTAGCCGCAAAACAGTTCTTGTCTGAGTCAGGAACCATCCGATTCTCAGTGGATCAGGTACAGACTGATATTTCAGAGCTTGAAACCATGTATCCTATTTCCAACGTTGATGAAACATTGACGCATCCACGTGTTTCCGAGATTTTGATGGGTTACTGGGTCGAAGAGGCTGGTGTGCGAGTTGATGTCGCTTTTCCGAAAGAAAAAGTGGCTTTCATGGGTGTTCATGCTGGACAGTGCACTCCGGCTAATACCGTTTCGGACACTATGTTGGAAACCGCAGCAAAGCGTAGTCGCCATGAACGCCCAGAAACAACGACTGTGTACGATTTACGGCGGTCAGTGGCAGCCGCCCGAGATACAGCACCATCTTTTGAGCTCGAGAGGTTAGGTCAATCAGCCAGAGATAACTCTGGTAAACTGGTCAAGATAACGTCACCTCGGAATGCCCAGGGTGTAACGTTTCCCATGGATGCGCTTCCCCGTGTTAACTGGAGCGTTCGGGCACTGCGACAAGCGGGATGGAGAGTCATTGTAGAGTTGGCGGTGCTACACAACTCACCCCCGCAAAGAATTAAGCGAATACAATCCGCACTATCCCGAAGGTGAAAGCACTCTTGTAACTCTCCGCCAAGCATACATAGCAGTGCTCATTGCTCGTCTGGCCTTGGCATGCACGCTTGTAATGTGTGAACATTATCCTTCAAGCGCGTCGCGCAATGCATCAGCGTTATACACAGCTTGACTATACTACCTGGTATGGCTAGCGCAGTGTAGGCTATTGTTATCCGTTAATCCTCGAAACTACAGGATTCAGGATACTCCTATACACATTACTGGAAGGTTATCGAGCGACCAGCAGCACTTATCTTCATCGGGAAAAGTCAACAGTCGTGAACGACGCAGGAGGTGGAAAGCATTCAGGACAAGGAGAGCGCAGCAAGGTATGTACGACCCTGGTAAGTCGTCAAGGTCCAGTGAAGCAATTGATGCACAGTTGCTTAGAAGTAGAGCTCGCACTGAATGGGTAGCGTACGACGGTGTTGATTGTCTAGCTAGTCGCCTAGCACGTGTATCGTGCACGATGTACAAACAGTATTGCTCCAACGGGAAGAAGTGTAGTGTACTACCCAGGTACCACGAACCTACAATATGTCGTAAAGCGAAAGCATAATTGTTTCCAATTCGTCTTGCAAATTATCATGTTCGTAAGAGTGCACGTGTCACCGAGCCCTTGAATCATGGATGTTTCACTTCGGAGCAAAGCTCATTGTCGACCATTTTATGCGTTGCTTGACGAAGACTGGTTTCCACCAGCGTGACAAAAAACCCTAAAGGACAGAATACGTTTCACTCAAGTAGTTGTTCAGAAGACTTCTTCCTGTCTTCCTCCATTGTCTGTCTGATCCAAAGAGCGTTAGTCTTTAAATTCTTCCTAGGGTTGTACATAGGGTGAAGGAAAACCATATGCGGACTGAAATTCCAATATCTCTAATTTCATGAAAGTATCAATCAACGTTCGCGGACTCATCCTTTCAACATTTCTCAAATTTGGCATCCCTGAACATGTCATGCTAACATCACGAATTTTGCTTTTCAGCATTTGTCCAATTTGACTTTCTTGGATAATGCATAACTGCTTGCAGCTGGCTGATTCTGCTTTCAGACATTCGTCAAAGTTGAGGTATCTGAATGCTGGATGGTGCCCCGTGACCGATTCTGCCTTTCAACACCTGTGACTTTGCTGGATATCAAGGGATGCGGCGAAGTGACTACATATATATATCATATGCTGCTTTCCCACACTTACCCACATTGAAACGTCTGAATATCAGCTTCTGCCACCTGTCCTCCATCACGGATTCTGCGTTTCAACATTTGCCTAGTTTGACGTCTTCGGATACTGTCGAATGCGAGAAGTTTACAGACTCCGCTTTCAAACACTTGTCGAAGTTGAGATATATGGACATGAGCGGGTGCAAACAATTGGCCATAACTGATCACGGGGTTCGATATCTCTCCAGCTTGACCTCGCTGGATATCTCGGGTTGGAACCAGTCCACAATATTTTAGTCTGCTTTTCAGCGTTTACCGAATTTAGCAGTTTGACAGCGGAGGACTGTGATTTGAACACTTTGGATCCAGTCGTCCAACATGTGAACTCGCTTTGATATATCAAGAGAACGAAAACCCCTAGGATTTCGAGAAGAAGGACGGTAAGCGTGTCCAAAATGCATAAAGCAGCAACGGACCAGCATCAGGTCACAGACTGCGACTCACAGTTTCTAGGGGTAGTGGGGCATAGAGCTTAGAGTCTAGAGCTAGTTCATCGTTTACTGTAAGTGTTGTCAAGGAATTTTCTCTGCTTTCAAATCAGTTGATAAAGGGGTACACGTACCTGTATGTTACCGCGTGGGTACATTACGTCCAGGTCAGTCGCAAGATCGCAACGCTACGTACCGGGTCGAGAGACTGTTCGTTCCAGCCGTTAAGTGTTGAAATAATGGCATGGAAAGGAAGGATAAGTCAATGAATATATCCACCACTTATTACCAATAAAAAATAATCCCGGTCGGTCATAGTACACGGCACTGTAGTGTCGTGTCACTCTGTCCCACGGCCGCGCGTCGTCCACCAAATTTTGTTGAACTTTTTAAGCCACTGAGTTGTAGACAGAAGACAGAAAGGGATAATGGATTTCGATCCCGGGATCGAGCTGTTTTGGACGATTTCTATAACGGTGTCGTCCATCCTTGGAGTGGTATTATTGCTCCAATATTGCTTTACACCATCGGATACAGCGCCAACACAGGGACTTCGGAGTCCTTACAGTAGGATGGAGATGGCGAGTCGACAATTCCATACTCGGTCGAGATTTTCCCACGGCCGGAAACAGCGTCATTATTACAGGAAACACGGACGACGCCTCCGACGCGTCCGGAATCAGGCATTAGGCTGCAAAGGAGCACTGTTACGAGCCTGTTGCTGCGGCACTGGACGTTGGAATCCACAGCGAAATGCTTTGGAGGGCGAAATTGCGTTGGTCACAGGAAGCGCGTCAGGTGAGTGTGAGATGCACCAACGAGTACCTGGTTTGCCGCTTTAGATATCACCACTCATTGGTTGTGCGCACACAGGGATTGGGCTGGAGATTGCGTATCAGCTCGCGGCGCAAAGGTGCTCACTAGTTCTGGTAGATATCGATACACAAGGGCTACGCGAAGTTGCCGACGATATTACGGTGCAATATCCTGACGCGGAGGTCTGGATGGCTCGTCTGGATGTATCTGACTGCTCGGCTGTATTCGCGTTGGCTGAAGAGATTGAAGACAAGATTGGCAGTGATCGATATATCAGTATTCTAGTGAATAATGCAGGTATGTACTCCTCTTATTACATATTAATTGAAGCAGGCTTGTTTTTCCTGTACCGAACATAACGATTACGTTTTTCAGGAATTGTTGTGGGCAAGACTGTTGAGGATGTGACGACGGAAGAATTCGACCGCACAATGGCTATTAACACAAATGGTCCCTTTTACTTGACCAAGGCATTCTTGCCGGCAATGATAGAAGGCGAACACGGGCACATCGTGGGGATATCGAGCATAATGGGCTTAGTCGGGTACGTGCATGTGAACACATTGCAGGGAAGGAATTACCGGGTTGTGTGTATACTCGGAGTACAGCTCTCGACAATTAAGTGACTACTGCGCCAGTAAAGCTGCCCATTCAAATTTCATGACGTCTTTACGGCTAGAAATGAAATCAGAGGGTCTGAATTCGTATATCCGAACGCTTACAGTGATGCCATGTCTGGTGTCGACCGGGATGTTTAGTGGAGCTTATTCTGACGATACTGATACGACGCTGAGGCGTTTGCTCTTTCCAACATTAAGACCAGAAGAGGTGGCACAACATGTTATAGATGGGATCATATACGATAAAGAGGTGAGCGGCTGGTGTCCTATAAACGTTTTAGGTGTGAAGAATGTGCCTCGTATGCGTGCAGGTAGTAATTATCCCACCGCTAGCCAGCCTTGTAATTCCTCTTGTGCAGTTATTACCCGTAGCTTGGGCGGATAGTATAATGGGATACTTTGGAGGATACAGAGCAATGCTCGGATTCGAAGGGAAATCCAATCCCTTATCCGATACAAGGAAAGCATTGAGGTTTAATGGCAATGAAGGGAAAGATGAAAGTAGTGAGGAAGAAGAGGACAATAACGTAGGGATTCAGTCGCCCTCTAGTGTTAAGTCGTACAAGCTGCATAATGTTTCGGCGGAAGGTCCTGTTACTGATTCTCACACTTCCCGCGGGAGATCCGCGAGTACCCGGAAACGAAGCCGCTCGATCGGACTCAAGAAACGATCGGAGAGGTAGTTTGGTTGTTCATTTCCTCCGCTTTCGTCCTCAAGCAAAGGCGCGGGGTGCGCTTGCAGTAATGTCCTCTTCGAAGAGTCTTCGTTACCCACTTCGCCAAAAATTGCTTCACAGCGAACTTCACACCGAAACAGCCTCTGTATCTACACTCGTTCCATAAGAGTCGTGACGAGTAGGGTTGGCTGGCTGCCGTTTTTTCTTGAACTTGCTGACCACCAACAACTAGTCTAGGATGCTTCGAGCCGGGTACAGGTTATTATCACGGCCTAATATACGGTATTTCAGGCTTTATCCCACACCACAGCCTCTCTATAAGATGGATCCTGTATCTTCCCTACACACAGGAAGTCAAGACGACCTCCCATATTGTCCTTTGACGGCAATATCAGCCGTCGATGGCCGGTATGCTGACAAAACGATGGATTTGAGACCGTATTTCAGTGAATACGGTCTCATTCGCCACCGCGTCATGGTGGAATTGGAGTGGATTCGGACGCTTTCACGACGTCAAGTGGGTATATTTTCTTCTCTTGGTACTATATCACTATGCTATATATAATACTATCTACATCTCAGGATATCCAAGAAGTCCCTGTCATGTCTTCAGAAAGTGAGGCGTATATCGACCAAATCATGACCAAGTACGTAGTTCCTGCTTCCTCCTCCGCGCTACTTACGTATACACATATGTGTGTGCGCAGTTTTGGAATGCAAGATGCTGAGCGTATCAAGGAGATCGAACGCACCACGAACCATGATGTCAAAGCTGTCGAGTATTACTTGAAGGAGAAATTCGCGCAAGCGCCGACGGATTTGAACAAGGTTGCGGAATTCATTCACTTTGGATGTACATCGGAAGATATTGGCAACCTAAGTTACGCCCTTATGATTCGAAGAGCGAGGTAAGATGGGATCAGCGAGCCTTTATGACCATCTACAATCGGGATCAATTTCGAGTTTTTTTCCACGTTCGCAGAGAGCATGTGATTTTGCCATTGATGGATAGTGTCATTGATAGTTTAAGAAAGACTGCGCATGAACTTGCTGATGTTCCAATGCTGGGGCGAACGCATGGACAACCAGCGACGCCAACGACCATGGGAAAGGAGATGGCCAACTTCGTGTACGTTTCATCTCGAGACCCACTAACAAGTTGCCCTCGGAACTGCTATATTGCGTTTCTTACAGACACCGTCTACGGCAACAACAGGAATTGGTCAAGTCTGTACAAGTGTCGGGTAAAATGAATGGGGCGGTTGGGAATTTTAATGCTCATTTGGTAGCATACCCTGAGGTATGGAAGTACAGCAGCTTCTCAGTAGTTCCTGCCAAATCAGATAATTTGTAATCTTCTGAGTTCTGAATCATTGCAGATTGATTGGATGGAACTAACCAGGAGCGTAGTGGAAGATCGCCTGAGCCTTAAGCAGGCTGTTTACACAACTCAGGTAAGGTTACTCTATACGGTTGGTGCTTCCCGTCTTAGCTTCCATTTTTCCTTTTAATAAGCATAGCACAGATTGAACCACACGATTATATGGCCGAATTATTCCATGCCATGATACGCTTTAATAGCGTTCTTTTGGATTTCAACAAAGATGTTTGGGGATATATCAGTTTGGGATATTTCAAGTACGTAGATATTCTTGTGGCTTTGGAACTTCCATTGGTGTTTATTATATCGTTGTGCTCTTTGCTCGTTCTCCAGACAGCGCACGGTGGAGGGAGAAGTTGGCTCCAGCACGATGCCACACAAGGTTAACCCCATAGACTTTGAAAACAGTGAAGGTTTGTATCTAGCCACCCTGCATCTTGAGTAGAATCGTTTGCGTTGACCATGGGACTCTGATTAAAATACAGGTAACCTGGGGATAGCGAATTCTTTATTTTCGCATTTGGCAGAGAAACTCTCTATCTCTCGTTACCAGCGGGACCTAACAGATTCAACCACGCTCAGAAATATAGGCACAGCCGTAGCCCACTGCCAAATCGCATATAAGAGTACACTGAAAGGAATATCCAAGCTGGATGCGAATAGAACTAGGATGAAAGAAGACCTCGATTCTAACTGGGAAATTCTGGCGGAACCAATACAGACGGTTATGCGCCGACATGGAATGGAAACTCCATATGAAACCCTCAAGTGCGTTTTATTTAGAATGAAATTGTCAGTCAGTATTATTTTATTTAGCCATCGTTTGCAGAAAACTTACCCGGGGGAAAGATGTCGGTGAAAAGGAAATGATGGATTTCATTGATGCTCTGGAGCTTCCCACAAATGAGAAAGAAAGATTGAAAAGATTGACGCCTCATAACTATCTCGGTATTGCCCAAGAACTGGCAGAAAAGGTGTAACACATGGATAGAATTAGTTAGATCGTAACAAGGATGGTCGCTATACAATACACCGCCGCGTATATTAATCGCCTATTCCTCTGCGCGTCTCGGACTGCGGTGGTCACTTGATAGTGCTTTACACAAGTTCGTCGAATCCGCGTTTCTACGCTGTTTCAGACGAACCACAGTCGTCATTAGCCCAGTAGAATAGACTGTCCTTACTACTTCCGGAAAGATCCGCACGCTGTTGACATTACTTTCATAACCGTGGGTAGCTAATCCAAAGGCTCGAACCCATAAACCTCGACTAAAGGAGTATAAATTTCCTGCATTTTTACAGGCACCACAGCACGGTTGCCCGTAGTAATTCCTAGAGACTAAGGAGCCTCCTACGTACATTAATGGTAGGCGGACGACCCGTTTCTAGTTTGGAGAAGAGAAGGTCATCCCCCAGGTACACTTCAAACGCACCCGTGGCCGTGAGCTGACTGCTGAGTTGGCCTAAAATAAGGAAACTGGCGATCAAATACAGTTTGCTCTCTACTAGTTCTCTGAGTCTTGCAGGAAGTGTCCACCCGATACGTTGCTCGATCTGCAAGTAAAAACCGCAACAGTGTGAACGATAGCTACAACGCTGGAAACAGGCACAAACAAACCTTTTCTCGAAAGAATCCTAGTGCTAATAGAGCGTATTGAATGGTCATGATCAGGGTTGCAAGAGCCTGTAAGGGAGCAAACATCATAAATGAAGTTAGTCAGACCAAGGGGAGATGGATGGACCTACTCGTTTCCATAGGGCCGCAGGGTAGTTCTCTCCGACCACATCTAGTTCGGGGAAGGTATGCGAGAAGTACTTTTGCTGTCTCGCAAACTCCCCCTGGTATGATCAGGCTGTGCAATAGACATAACGCAAAAGTCTGCTTGAACTTAGTTCCCTCGGCTCAAAGTCATCCTCTTCAGCAAAGGGATCCTCGACATCGTTCACTTCCACACGAGGCGCGGGGGTATTCTGAGCTTCTGCGGTGCCTGCAGGACGGTCTGAGGGTGGCTTATCTACTGGAGAGGAGCTGGAAAAGCTCAAATCCCTCCATAAAGTCCCCGCCAGGGATCCGATGGCAATCCACGCCAGTACCGTGGAAGAGCGCATTTCATGTGCTTCTGACGTCCCACATGAAACTAACTATTGAAGGAGAGGGAGGAGCGTAAAAGTCGACAATACGGAGAGATATGGGTATTGCAAGCAAGTTGAAGCAATGCAAGGTGTGTATAGATGGAGTGTGTAGCGCCGGAGCTCGCACGTTGCGACAGAATCTGAGATTCTTTTCCTCCCTTTGTACCCATTCACAAGCGTCCAAACTGACGGTTTTCGATCCCGTCGTCATCATTTCCCCTGGAACTTGCATATGCTCTTAACTGTTTTTTGCATTCCATTGGCAAAGAATGGATTTCCGGAGTCTTCTATCTCCAAGAAAAGATTGTACGGTAGGATACCTTTTTTGTCATTTCGTTGAGGGGAACCCGAAGGGGGGTTGCGACAGAACAGCTCCCCTTCGCACCGGACGGGCGAGATTGGATACAATGAGACTTAAAGGGCTTGCCATCAGTGTATACTTGCTTCCACAGCACTCGGATTGGTTTCGCGTAAAGGAGAAGACACTTAAGCACACACAGGTGCTGAAAGACGCGAGAAAAAAGCAGGGTTGTGGTGCCGTAAAGGGGAGACCCAAAGCCCAACGAGGATAATGGGAGCTTTGAGAGCATCTGTAGCTCTTATTTCAGCCGTATTCCTTGGTTCAACGAGTGCGCTTGCTGACACCAAACTTCCTCCAAAATTCCAGTAAGTGCTGGTCGTTGTTAAAGTGGGGGAAATGGATGGAAAAGAGGGGATTCAGGACAGCGAGGAGTGTTGTTCCCCCAGGATTATGCTCCCTACCGGTATAGCATGGGATCAAGGCTCTGCTTTTCTTAGTTTTTGGTGAAAATAGTATCCTGCATACACATTGATTGGAATGCAGGAAAGCATGGAGATTCAATGAGATACGGAAATACACCGAGGATCCGCGAAGAGCAGACTGCTTCTCGTTCAAGTTTAATGAAAGCAGCACGTTTGACTATTGGGAAAGACCGCTTGATGGATCATTGACCCAAACTTGGGGAACCATCCAGTATGGATTGTATAAAGTGTGCTCTGTTTCGTGAACGTACACGACTTGAAGTTTCTCCTTCTTTTCTGTTACCTCAGGCACCACACCGACGAGGGTGGCAATTGGAGATGCATCCAATATAGACTGCATGATGAGAGCGACTCGCGGTATGTATGGATGAAGGTTGATGAAAATGAAAAGGATCTGCACGCTGTGCGAGCGTCCGATTGCGATGGTGACGTCCCTTTGTCAATGTACCAATCACAAATGGAGAGTACGTAGTAGTGTCGCTTTCTGTGAGTTGTTGCGTGTATGTTCGTGTGAATTTGGCTGTGCCCAGATGCTTTGTGCGGCGAGGTGCCGAAGCATTTCCGCATGGATCACAATTTCCGCTTCGGTTTTGATGAAGAAGATAAGATCTGCTATACGTTCAACTTTGGAGACGACAAGGTGAAGCCCTCCGATACCCTTCCGCTTTTTTGCCAAGGAGCATGGGGTGACCGGAACTGTTGGGAGGACACTGTTGAGGTAGAGTACGTGGAGCACGGCGGAACCTGTTTTGCAACAAGTTGCCACTGATTTGCTTTGTTCGCAGGAAGATAAGCTCGCAAGTAAATGGGAACAAGGATTGGACATGCGTTGCGCTGCGCGCCCCATCGACCGAGGAACACCCATTTTGGGAACTATGGATAAACAGTGGTGATTCAAAGGCCGGTGTGCGCGCCGTTGATACACACGGTCTTGGAGATTTATGTGTATCATCGGCCTTGCCGGATAATAAAGGTGATACTACTGGTAAGCAATGCGAGCTGAAAGCAGCAACATTGTTCGTGCCGTATTCCCGGTTGCGAACTGTGGTACAGAGGGGAAGAAATGCCCGTCACTGCCATCGTTTAGGTAAGCTATTAAGCGAGGACATACAGTAGTGTGGTTTTATGGATTTTTTTTATTTTTTCTGTAGTAAGCGATTTTCGTTTTTCACTTTTCCTCTTCTGCGATACGCAGCAAGATTAAACATTTCAATAAGGGTGGCGACGACGGCGACATTTGCCATTCTTTCGATCTTACTTCCCAGCCATCAAACTCGCCAGGCGAAGAATTCCAGTATTGCCGCGATAGAGAGGATACGTATGCGCCAACTTTGGCAAAGTGCTTGCCGGCCTCTGTGAAGTACGTTCCAAGCGTTAGTATACAACAAGAGGCATCACCCAACGTTGTTTACGCTAGTAAAATGGGTCACAGGGATATAAGGGAAGTGGGCGAAAGCAGTGACACTTACTGCATCGAGTTTAAGTGGGACGAGGAAACCATGGCATTGTACGTGAAGGACGACTCGAATGACGATGAGAAAAAAGCTTCTGTATCTGAAGGAGAATGTGCGGAGACTGCTCCCTCGCTTTATTCTCTCGAAAGTAGGTCGAGAATCTTTTTCTCTGTTCCAACGGTTTGTAATGACGTGTGCCGTGTCGTTCTGCCTCAGATGATCGCTGCACTGGTTTACCAGATGCCTTGAAGTAAGTCCGCGTGTTGTAGCTTAGAACTGTAGACATTATCACGCTGTATTCGTTCTTCCTTGGCAATTTATCAATTGCACAGACGGCCTCTCCGTTTTAAGGATTTCGATGGAACATGTCAATCTTTTAATTTTTCAAAAGATCCGGCGGCGGGTGGATATAATGATGACAGGTACAGCCAGTTTGGCTATTGTCAGGGCGGTCCATTGAACGCGACTCACTCTCCCGGTCGTTCTTGTGATGGGAATGCTGTCATCTGGACTATCCAGTCGAGCCAGTACGTTGTAGTTGTGACACTCTCTCTTCTTTTTCTTTTTAATACATATGTATGGAGCTCGTTTGGTTTTGTCTACTGCAGACACGGCGAAAATGACGAGCGGTGGTACTGTATCAACTTTAATACGACTCTGCATCAGGATGAACAACGTCATCTGTGGATAGATGCTGATGGGAACAATGCGGCATTATCGTCAGATTGTCTATCCAAACCTGTGCTAGATTTTCGTCGAAGCATGGTTACTAAGGGTAAGGTCGTCTTGTTTTTGTTGGGTTTGGTAGATTAAAAGGTACGAAGGCAATTGGTGCTTTATTTGTGCTTGGCCACAGGGGAAATGTGTCATGCACTTCCTCCCGCTTTAAGGTATGCTGAAGTGCTGTCTTTAAGTTGTAAATAGGTGGTGCGATCATCGTACCATATCGGTGTACGCAGAAAGCAATGGCGTTTCTGGGATAGGCATGGCTCGAACGATGTCTGCACATCCTTTAACTTCACAGTTGCACCTCTAGTAACAGATGAGCACGCCGAAGGCTTCTACTTTGGCGACGCTCAATTCGTCATATGTAGAGGAATAGGAAGACATCGAAATTGCACCTTCTCGCGTGACTCCCATTACGAAGACGAGACAGCCATTATCAAGTAAGGAAGCTCATATACAAGTACTCACCAATGACTAGAAGCGTTAGGTTGATGGTTTATGCAGGGGATTCGGTCACGACATCCATTCCGGAGATACCTGGAGCTGTATAAAGTTTGCAGCACCATTCGAAGGAGGTCTCATTACAACAGCACTTTGGCTTGAAGACTTCGGTGAAAGGGCGGTATTCGGCGGTGATTCCTGTGATTCGTTTCCTGGAGAAGGGCATTGGAGTGCTCTTGAAGGTATAGCCTGTTTCTCGTCGGTTTGATATTGTTGCATACTTACAAGTGTTAAAGGATGTACTGTTGTGCTGCAGAAGGCGTGTGCCCGGTGATGCCTGAGGATACAAGGTACGTCTTATCAGACGAACCTAACGCCCCGTCATCGGACTGCTATTATGAAACTGTTGACTTGGCTTGGACAGACAAGAAAATCAGATTATGCAAGGTGTAAGCCGAGGTGGTCAATCCGGCACATGTGGGTCGGTAGACTTGAGTAGTCATCCTGGTCGAGACGACGAGCACCAAGACTACTTCGAGTTTTGCACCGGAAACGGTCACTGTAACATGGCGTCATTAGAGTACGTACTAGATTCGTTCCTCCCTTCGTGTTTCTAGTAGTATTTGATAGTTATAATGATCTGCAGAAACATCACCGATACAACTGACACAACATGTATTACGTTCAACTATCACACCACATACGGGATATCGGATAAACAAAGGAGTTTCATTATCAACAACGAGGGTAGCCAAGCCAAACTGGCAGCGAATTGCGATAATACTGGTGGTTTGTCTGACGTTAAACATCAGATGTGTGAACGACTTCCTGGGGAAGTCCAGTACGTGTTGAAGATGAGTGTCTCTTTCTCTATGCATGGATCACGAAGGTCGTGTGAAACGTTGTTGCAGGACGGGGTTCTTCTTCTTGCAAGATGGAACACGGGCAACCCTGGATCTCTCAATGAACCCCAACGAGCAAGATAACTTGTTCGTATTCTGTCGAAACTATAAGAGTGCAAACCAAGTCTGTCGGTGCGCCAAGCTGAAGTAAGACGCTTCCGTCAGGTAGCCAGTTAGGTACTTCACTATGGAACTTTTTCTGCATGCAGGCATGTAGTAAATCCGGATGGAGGCAACGGCGGGAGCAGTGATCAGTACAAGAACTGGTATTGCATGACTTTCGAATATGATTCTGCGTATGGTATTGAAGGAGAGCAGTACCTTTGGCTGAATCCCCACTATATTGGTTGGAACAATGGTGTGGGTACCTTTACTAAAGGTTGTGATCACGAGCATTTCCCTAACTTGCCTGATCGGAATGATTTTCCTGGTGTTGACCAAGGTGATTACCAAGTGCGAGGTATGCTCTTTTTCGTCTTCTTTAGTTCACCAGCTGGTTTTTTTACCATTTTTGTTTCGCTCAATACTTGCAGCTACAACACCCCCCTCTTTACAGGATATTTGTCCCACTCCCACCCCTAGTCCTACAGGTGGTGGTGGCAGTAGCGCACTTAGCGATAGTGCCGGAGCAATCGCAGGCGGTGTCGTTGGAGGTCTTGCTGCGCTAGGTCTTTTGATCGGTGGGGGTATCTTTGTCAAGAAGAAAATGGGGGGTAAACCAGCCGATGAAGAGGTCGTTTCCAATGAGATGCCTTCAGCCATCCAGTCGAGGGAAGCTAACACCCAACAAGCCGCAAACGCGTACACAGAGCGAAGGTCTGTTGACAATCCTGTACGCAGTTTTGCCGAGTAGTGAGTGGACTTGAAAGCACTGTCTGTATCACACCTCCGTCTTCTGTAGGTATACTCTTTTCTGTATCTTGGAAAGGATAATGGACAATTGTATCTTGTCCGTATGATTGTGCTGAATGAGTGCCTTATCAGATTACATACACAAGGAGTATCCACATAATGTAGCATTTCTACCCTAAGACAAACGACACGAGGTCATATTTTGTTTCAGGGATGAAGGAAGTAGAGTTATATTGTTCAATCTTCAAGTTTCTTGTAAGAGCTCGCATCTTGAGACTTATCCCCAGCTGCACTCCCACTAGATTCAGGTTCTCTAGCCATACCACGGACAGCACCTGTTTCCTCCTCTTGCTGAGAAGCGAATATGTTGAATATTTGCTCCAGTGTGGTTTGACTCAAAGAATAGGTTGCAACGTTGAGTTTCGACTTCTTTGCTTCAATCATTCCAAATATTTTCGAGAGTGGTACCGATAACTCTGGCAGCTTGTACCGAAGCAAGTCTCCGTGCCTTTCCACAAGATAGGCCCCTTCAAAATTTTCGAGAACAAAGGCATTAAACCTTGCAGCGACAGTTTCAACAGCCCACCACTCACAAAAGTCATCTACATCTAACGCCGCTTGGGTATTGAGCTGTGTCGCTAGTGACCATCCAGAGCCTTCCGGGTGTATCATCCTGTGCCGGTCTTTATCACCTAGAAATTCACAGAGGACCGACAAATTTCGGACAGTAATCGCCAGGTGTTTTTCTTCATCTGGGTTTTCATCACCAGCACAAAAGCGTTCGACCTCCGTGTGTACATCTCGTATCCACTCATCACTCGGACTTCGGAGTTTGGCCTCCAACAAATACCCTTTCCCGAACCGACTCTTCAAGTGCTGTACAGAACCGAGACATCGAAGACGCCCTCCAACCATTATCCCAACGTTTGTGCAAAGTGCTTCACATTCTTCCATGGAGTGCGTTGTGAGAATGATGGAGCATCTCTTATTTTTCGTGGCAATTCTTTCAATGACATCCCACATAAACCGCCGAGCCATCGGATCCATACCAGTGCTTGGTTCATCCAAGAAGACAATGGAGGGATCCCCGATCATTGCTAACGCCACAGAGAGTTTGCGCTTGTTACCGCCAGAGAGAGTACCAGCGCACCGATGCTCAAATTGCTTTACACCCATCTCCCGCATTTTGCCTTGCACAACAGATTCAAGCATATTATCGGGGACGCCCTTAATCTTTGCAAAGAGCTCAAGGTGTTCCCGGACTGTCAGAAGTTCAAATAAAGCATCGAACTGCGGACAATATCCCAACATCCGGCGGCATTCGATCTGTTGCGTGAGCACATCTTTGCCCCCCAACTGGGCAGTGCCTTTCGTCGGGAGTAAGTCCCCAGACAATATCTTTAGGGTGGTTGTTTTGCCAGCACCATTGATACCGAGAAAACCGAAAACGTTGCCTTCCGGTATCCCAAAACTTAAATTCCGGATAGCCACTTTCCTACCACCATAGACTTTTCTAAGGTTTCGCACAACAATGCTTTCGCCATCAGCGTCGCCTTTCTGCACTCTTTCCGCCTCGGCCAATACGTCTTCGTCTTCCTCGATAAGCTTATCTGCTACATCCTTGTCCTTTTCTACTACTTGCCGTAATGAAGGATAAGACAAAAATACATCAATCATTACCGCCAACAAGAAGTAGAAGATCGCCTCAAGCGCCATATAAAGCAGTGGCCATCCAGCAACACTCATTGAAAAAGGATGGAAGCTCTGAGAGAACTGTTCTTCGAGTGATAGCTCGCCACAGTCGTTTTCAGAATATATGAGACCTTTCATAATCGATAGGCGCAGAAGGCCATTCCCCAAAGAGTATCCTGGTATCAATCGATACACAAATCGTAGGGCTCTATCCGCCTTACAAGTTGAGGGTATCTGATGCATGATGAAGCTAGCCAATAGCAACACGAGACAGCTTAAGTTCGCGACAAGTATAACGGTTTGAGCTGTACTGTGGCTCTTGAACAGATACGACAAGCAATACGTGAACGCCGCCACAGCCAGGCCGTAAAAGACAAACAGAAGTATGGTAGCTCCAATGGCTCCACCGTCAATCAGTTCCGTCACGTCAAAGGCAAGAATCAAGATTATACTAGCCACTAACGGTGGGATATAGTTAACCATATCCCAAACATAAGTGGACGCCCAATACGCTGGGATCGACACGCCCGAAATCAGCTGCTGGTGCTTCGCATTCACTTCTCGTTCTTTTACAATGAAGACCGCAAACGAGGACGGGATAAATGCAAAGGCAATCACTATGAACAGCACTGTAATAAAGCTCGTGATTGATTTAATCTGCCCATGTTGAGCGTTGGTAAAAGGAAAAGGGGAGTTGAAAATTGTGATGTTCCGGCTGTCATCCTGGTACAGCTGCCTGAAGAGCAACGAGCTGAAGACATTCAAAAATGTGGGAATACCATGCAGAGCTGTGCTGTTTACTAGTATCACTGCCGTCGTGTTCTCGCTGAACTTATGTGCGTTCACCTTACTCCATTCAGGGACTAGGAATGCGCCGTACCGGGAAGCAGCACTAGTTCCGACTTGATCCAGTAAGTAGTGTGATAACTTGAAAGATTCATTGAGCAGTGTCAGCGGATCACTTTCAGGAGTGATTAGTAAGCTCAATGTCGAAGGCGTACTCCCGAAATTTTCTCGAGGAACAAAACAAGCCAAGGCGCTCGACATGCTTGACTTGGAGTTTCCATCAACATCGTTAAACAATTCTCTCGAGTCACCACTTTTGTTAATTTTGTTAAAATCTGCGGAGAAGTCCTTCACATAATTTCTTCCAGCATATTTAGTTAAATTGGTTACGATGTCAAGGCTTCCCTCTTGGGTTTGATTCAGCCACCTTTTCAGGTTACACACAGGTTTCGTGTTGTTGGCGGCCATGAGATTGAATGCCCCCTTTCGGGACGGCTTCTTACTTCCACGAGTTGCTTCTCCGCGAAGGAAGACCTGGAAAGTGGAGGAGTCCCCAGAGTCCCCCCTGGGAATATCCGGATTAAACTTCGTTGGAGAAAGTAGTATTTCGGGTGGGTTGTGAGCGGGATTCAGTTTCAGCAGAAGCAGACCGGCCAGCAAAGCGAGGACGGGAATAAAAAGTTGAAACACCAAAGCACGCTTATCGCGCTTAGCGACATTCCAACGCTTCCTAAACAGTGTTTTGAAATGGGTAAAAAACATCGACTGATCGAAACCTTCCTCAGGTCGTTTATAAGTATCTACCCATTCGTCTCCGCCAAAACTGGAACCACGGGCAGAACGGTTTCCCGAAAGGTCTTGCATTTTCACTGAGACACTTCCAGAACTCCCACTGGTCCTTTCTTTAGTTAGATTCCCAAGACTTTTCCCAAGCGAAGTAAGCACATTTGCAACGCCATTGACGCTGCCATTATCATCCGGAACCTTATCGTCCTCTTGGTCTCTTTTTGTGGCGGCCTTCGCAGCACCTTGCTCCGCCACTCGTAAAAATACTTCTTCAAGAGTTGTAACACCGATACCAAAATTGTAGATCTTCAATTCACGACGATTATCTTCAAATTCCTTTAGCATTGAAGGAAACTTTGCCGAAGCGCCCATTGGTAGCTGGAAGGCTATTTCGGTGCCTACATCCGATAACACTTCAAACTCGTTGTGATCAATGTATTTAGCAATGGTCTTTTTCACCATCGCCGGATTGCACCCAACATCCTTGACCAAGGTTAAATTATATCCCACACCGTATTGCTGCTTTAAAAACATGCTACTACCACAGCACTGTACCAGGCCGTCGGCCATGATGGCTATCCGATCTCCTAACAGATCCGCCTCGTCCATGAAATGGGTAGTCAGGATCATTATGCGGCCCTGCCGAGCATTCTGAAGAATGTTCCACGTCGAACGCCTGGAGTAAGGATCCATCCCCGAAGTAGGTTCATCTAGGAAAACTACTTTCGAGCCACCAATCAAGGCGATGCCCACCGATAGTTTACGTTTCTGTCCTCCTGAGAGTTCAGCCGAAACGGTATTGACTTTTTCCCGTAATCCGACCTCTGATATAGTATCATTCACCGTTTTTTCAACTTCTTTCGGAGCAACCCCTTTGATACCGGCAAAATATTGAAGGTGCTCCTTAACTGTAACGTCTGGCCAAAGTACATCATGTTGCGGACATATCCCCATTTGCTTGCGTATCTCGGACAGGTCAGACTCAATAGAATAGCCGTAAATGGTAGCTCCACCAGACGAGGGGGCGATCAAGCCAGACAACATACTAATCGCAGTGCTCTTTCCGGCGCCATTATGTCCAAGTAAAGCAAATATCTGACCCTCGTACATTGTTAAGTCTAGATTCTCTACAGCAACTTTTGTTCCATCCGGGGTAGGAAATTGTTTCCTTAGATTCTTGACCCGCACCACTTTACCCGCATCCTCAATTGCTTTAAGGTGTTGGCCCACGGGTTCGAACATGGACCCGTCAATATCCTCATCTCCGTCCTCTGTAAGGATATCACTTCCGCTCAAAAGGCGCTCTTTCGCCGTTGTCACTTCCCGTGAGCGGCAGAGAAGCACATCTTTGCATGTTCGCATGTCAGAATCTGTTGTTACCGTATGCGATCTGCCGTACCAATAATCGGGAGTAAATATAAAATACCAAGGACGCTTGATGCCGAATTCTGAGGGGACAACCTGATCCAAATACCATCCCAAAACCGTATACAGGAGGAAGTCGAGAACAAGCATCCCCATCCCGTGACCAAACGTATAATTATTGTACTTGCGGTACAGATTATCACCAGTGATGCCGACTCCGTTGCTCTCAGTAGTGGCTAAAACATCTAAATTTAACCCAAAGGCGACAGGAGCAAGGAGGGATGCCCAGCTCTTGGATGAGAATGCCATCAGCTTTCCGTTAACCGCATAATATGGAAAAAACGTCGCGATAAACAGTACGCTACCGACTACCGAAGCTACTTTAGCCCGCGAGAAAAAGACACTGCACGTTCAAATCCAAGGTAAGCCCGCCGGATGCCGCATTGAGAACGTGTGGAATTCCGTACCTTATGAGGAAACACAATGCAGTCGATGCGGCGCCGAACAGCCAGAAGAAAAGGAAAAGTATTGCTCCGTTCGTATGTCCGAAAACGCCCCAGGACGTCAACGCACAAATTAATATTGCGATTATTGCAAATATTATCAGATAAGTAGTGAACCACGCGGAGAAGAGAGAAAATGCACTCATACCCTGCAAATCAAGGGACGTCGGAGTGTGATACAAATCTGCTGCAAGGGATAAAAGGGAGAATCACTTACCATCATTTTCATCCCTTCTCGGATTTTTGTTTCTTTTTCATCCACAATGGATCGAATCAGTTTGAATGAGGGAAAAAGAAACGAAATGACGAAGAGAATCGCGAAGGTGTTTTCAGTGTACTGATAGACACGATTCTCATTGAACTTCGATATGGGGAACGGGGCGATGCCTATTGTTTGCGGTGTGTATGCGGTTGCCTTGAGTAATCCATGCGACACATCATGACACGCGGAGTGCAGCAGTTGGTCACCAAAAGGGTCATAAATAAGCCTATGCAATAACCGAGAGCATTCCCAAGCCCAAGCGAAGTTCAATATTTCATTGTATTGACTCGAGCCCGGATCGATACTCCCATCCTTCATGCATGGAAGCTTTTCCTGGGTATCATTGATGATAAATTTATTTACGGCCATTTGAATTTGCGCAAAACCAGGCATGGATATTTTCAAAGCATTCTTCTGATTAGAGTAGCTATCCCACGGGTCCGGAGACATATACTGCCTTTGCGGCTGTACATTAAGGTCTCGCCTTAAGTCATCAGTAAAGCTATGAGTGTCGGGTGTATCCGTCATATTCATTCGAATCTTATAGGACCAATTTCCGTCCTGGTCGCCGAACTGATGAAACACGACAGCGGCGAACAACGCCGGCTTTTGTGATTTCCGTCCATAGTCGGAGTCCTTGACGTATTCCTCTAACTTGGCCTCTGTATCGAACTGCGAGTGGAAACAAGAAAATACACTGATGTTGAGAGATTCGCGACCACTGTTGCTTGAAGTGACAGCCTTACCTCTTGAAGGTTTGTTTTTTCATCCCATGGCGGTACGAACGGCTCATCCTGGGGGCTCTTGGGGAACAGAAAATGCGTGCAATTAAATTGTTCAGCAGCAGTCCTGTTTAACCCAGGGTAATGGGTTTTAAGCCATTTGATAAATTCTTCCCGATGATTGTCTTTTCCAACGACCCCGAATACTTGATTTGTGTAACTTAAGGCTCTAGGTAGGTAGGCAAAGTCATACTTGGCTGCATGAACACGAGAAGTGAATACGCAAACTCCGCTGGCTAATAGCACCATAGCGATACTTACCTCCATGCGTAGCTTGTAGCCCACATTCAAACGTGTCCTCTGAGACTTCTTTATTTTTGTTCAAAGCCACCAAAAAGCCGACAACTAATATCGGCGCGAGAATCTCGCAACACGTACTCCCGAGATTCCGCTTCTTTTGACTGCGGTCAAACAGTGGGTGGGCGTCAACTAAGCGTTCCAAGCTTTGGACGACACCAACATACATTGAGTTTTTCCAGAGATAGAGACCATAATGGCGGCAACCCTTATTCATTGTTTCCTGCCTATTGAATGGAGTACCTCCGGGGGAGTCTGCGGTCAGATAGACACATTGACAGAACGAAACATCAACGCCCAATGCTTTCCGCCTAAACTAATGATGTTAATGATACTGAGGCAGTAGGAATGGTTCTCACTCGGATACATTGCCCATTATAATGCTGGTAAAGACTGAGAAGCGGAGCCAGACTGCCGTCCATTTCAGAGCCCTGCTTCAATGCTTTCCCTTCCAGATACATGATATCCAATACGCAAGACTTGTAGAGGAATCAGTTGTGCATCTAAACCGCTAGGGTGTATGCGATATTACAAACGAGAATGCATCGAAAAGTACCGATTCTTAAGGCCGCCTCGAAAGGGCTCAGGAGACACACTGCGGAGGGACAGAACTTACCTCCTTATTTCACCCTACCTGGCTCCTATTTGAGCTCTGCCGTTACAGAGGAGAAACTACGCAGATGATTGTATAAACTTTCCGAATATGCTACGGCACATCAATTCGGGGCTCATTTTGCTTCATTCTGAGGACTGGACATGATGCCAGGACATCAATGACATGGTGCTTAATCGAACATTCTTTTCGTCTACTTACCAAACTGAAGTAATCAAAGCTTATGGTGGTCGATATTAACGCGTGTTGACACATAAAACTCATCAGTACAAACCCGAGGGAGGAAAGTGTGTTTTTGTGGGCGAAAAGAAGCTGTAATCACACAAAAACGGACGATAATGGCGGCGACAGGTTCCCGAGGACGAACTGTGGAACGTAAGTATGATGATTTTCAAGGTCTACAGGTTGATACCATTGGTCTCAGCATGTTGTCTAGGATGATTCCCAGTATCTCTAGGGGACAGAGCCTTCATACCGTCTGTGTCTTGATTGATAAGGATGTGAATTTAATCTCGACTCAATGACAAAAAGGATAGGGGACAAGCTCTCCACCTGAAGCCCCCTTGTGAAATATAGGAGGGTCAGGGAGGTCCAGGGGCGAGGAATTGTAGTGCCCATTTAACATGTTGTATACGGCACAATTCATGACCTGCATGTCTGCGATGAACCCTGCAGAGTATGACAAGGATGAGGACATGCTGTTCACCCAAAGTGGGGACATTGACGTGGTTCCCAACTTCGAAAAAATGGGTCTTAAGGAAGATTTACTTCGAGGTATATACGCGTATGGTAAGTCTTTATGATGTTAATTTTATTGGTGTATTTGTTTTGCATCCCTTTTGAGAAGAAATTCCTCAAAAGTTTGGAGGTTTTGAAAAATTTTGAAGAAAAAATTTCTGAAGTGGAATTGTAACTCACTTGTTCACTTGCAGGTTTTGAAAAGCCTTCCGCTATTCAACAAAGAGCCATTGTGCCCATTATTCGAGGACGGGATCTAATTGCTCAGTCTCAGTCAGGTACTGGGAAAACAGCTGTCTTTTGTGCCGGAATTCTGCAAACTGTTGATATAAAAAATGTGCGCCCCCAAGCACTTATATTGTCTCCGACAAGGGAATTGGCAGAACAAACGCAGAAAGTATGCCTGTCACTGGGTGACTATATGAACGTGCGGTGTCACGCTTGCATTGGTGGCAAAAGTGTCGGGGAAGATATTCGGCGACTCGATGCGGGTGTACATGTTGTGTCTGGAACACCTGGGCGTGTATTTGATATGATCAAGAGGAGACATCTCCAGACAGATGGGATAAAGATTTTAGTTCTGGATGAAGCTGATGAGATGTTGGATCAAGGTTTCAAGGAGCAAATTTACGATATATACAGGTATCTTCCCGCTGAAATACAAGTAATACTGGTGAGCGCGACCCTGCCTCAGGCAGTGTTGGATATCACGAAGAAATTTATGCACAATCCTGTCAGAGTACTCGTCAAGCGCGACGAATTGACACTCGAAGGAATAAAGCAATTCTTCGTAGCCGTAGAAAAGGAAGAATGGAAATTCGATACTCTTTGCGACCTATATGATAGCCTAACGATTACACAGGCGGTGATATTTTGCAATACGAAGCGGAAGGTCGACTGGCTAACTCAGAAGATGAGAGAAGCAAACTTCACAGTATCCGCTATGCATGGAGACATGCCACAGAAAGACCGCGCAGCAATTATGGCCGAATTTAGGTCGGGAGCGTCCCGTGTGTTAATTACAACTGATGTTTGGGGGCGAGGTTTAGATGTACAACAGGTATCTCTCGTAATAAATTACGATCTTCCTAATAATCGTGAGCTCTACATCCACCGGATTGGCAGATCCGGCCGCTTCGGCAGGAAGGGTGTGGCTATTAACTTTGTCACAAATGATGATGTACAAATTTTGAGGGACATAGAGCAATTTTATGCCACTCAAATTGATGAGATGCCTATGAATGTTGATGAACTCATGTAAAGTAGCACCAACTAATAGCCTTTCATCTCCAATAAACAAAGTATGAACAAAGTGAAATCGACGGTCTGTACCCTTCTTAGTCTTCTAGCTACAACGCTGTGATATTAGTATGTTTATCCACGTGCTCCCATAACGCGAAAGAATGTTTTCAGTCCAATGTAACCCCGAGAGTCCAAGTCTGCCTCCAGAAGTGACCGAGCAGCCAATTTGTATAGCTCCACGGCGCGGGCACATTGGTCATGCGGGACCCGCTTTTCCATAATCTTCTTCAGATCATCAACGTTGAGCGCTGTATACTGCCGATGCCATCCCTCGGGGACAGCAATGTATCCGTCCGAATCATCGGACAGTACACACGGCGCACGGTCGAGTGGTATCGAAATCGAAGTATTTGGACGCTGTAGTGCCTTCTTGATTTCGTCAGAGCCACTAACGACCCCATATTGTAACTCTAAGGGAACATGGCAAACGCGAGATATAGCTGTAACAAAATCATTTAGCTCTACTGCACCACTGTCATTATGGTCCCACCAGTCTTGGAGTTTCGTCAATATGGAGTGACTGAGATAGACTGGTTTCCGCATGTAAATTGCAGTAAACTCACGAACACCGATGGACGTTATTCCGCATTGCGCCAAACGCCTACGAATAAATCTCATTTCCTGATCACCAAGACGCATTCCAACAGTCACAAAAATTTTGTTTAAATCCTCTAAAGATAGCGCCTCCTCATAACCTTGTCGAAGAGAATCAAATAATTCCTGGGATAAATATTGAATAGACGTAGGATGAGTACTCAAGAACCAATGGAAAACGAATATTTGGGTGAAATAGCAGGTGCAACTTACTCGGAACGAGGTAAGAAGCTTTGTCGACATGTGCACAGCTATCCAGTATACGCTGATTCGTTTCATATTGGTAACTCCACAAAACGCTTTTAAAGCCTCTGTGTTGGCAAAACGGAGGAGGTGCTCAAGGAATGCCGCATATGGAAAAAATACATAGCTACATACGATAGAAGTACTCCGGTAAAGCAATGGTATCAGTCATCCCTTCGTGAAGAACCCAGCGATGAACAAGCGCGTTCGGAAGCTTTATCCTGAACCAATCGAATCGACAGCTTTTAGGTTAGTATAGAGACAAGAAGCAACGCCAAGAGACGATGCCTACCGTTCTGATGGATCTCCTTTGAGCAGCTTCGTGATGAGATCCCGAGGATCCTCCGACACAAAGAGCCATTCAGGGCCACTGAAACTATATTCACCCCTGTACAAGGAAAGCACAAAATGTCGTCTACGGCAACATTCTTTGGTATTCCCCAGCACCACCTACCTTAAGATCCGCTTAAAAATATCTATATCCTTTTCACCCCAGAAAGGTGGATAGCCACAAAGCAGGACGTAAAGAATCACTCCCAGACTCCATAAGTCGCACATGTGATCATATCGTTTATGGAGTACTTCAGGAGCGATATAGTATCTGTAAAAACCAAACAGACGGTCGTCTATTCAAAAGATACCATTTGGTATTAAAGGAGCTACGTACGGTGTACCAACACGGCTTGATAAAGTTTGTCCCCTTGAGAGAGTTACAGCCAGGCCAAAATCTATCATCTGAGTGGATCAAGACGACCAAACATGATACTTCTGTTGTTTGTCTAGAGCATTGGAACATAGCAAACATACCTTGAGACATGCGTCTTCGTCTGGCGAATCCATCAGGAAGTTCTCAGGCTTCAAATCTCTGCAAATGGAGGACCGTATGCGAGCTAAAGTTAGATCATTCTATTTAACCAGCCTCCAGTCGTGCACCTCACCTATGTACTATCGACTGTTTATGTAAGTACTCAATAGCTATCAGCATTTCGCGAAACTGCGAAAGACAAGCATAATACATCCTGCGATGGGTGGTACTACGCAAAGATGAAGTTAACATACTCTGACAGCCGCTGTGTGCTCCTTATAGTGACCTTTGGCTTGAATACGATCGAATAATTCACCTCCAGTACAAAGTTCGGTCACCTGCAATTCAGCTACGAAGCTAGCATACAATGCAAGCGAGATTGCTGTGTATACTAGCTGACATACGACGTATATGTTTTGAACATCTTCGTAGACATCCAATAGTCTAATTATATTAGGGTGATACGCATTCTGTCACATAGAGGCGCAACAGTGGTCCAAATCACCAGAATTGCAGAAGCGACGGTAGTCTGGTACTTACTTCCAGAATCGATATTTCCGATTTAAGCATCTCAAGGTTCTTGGGATCGAGCTTCGGTATACACTTAACCGCGACACCCTCCCCAGTTTCTTTGTTATGACCCGGATAAACCGTTCCGTAGTGCCCTGGGAACAAAAGCAAGAAGTTGTAAGCTTGCTACACCCCGGCACTTAGTGAGAAAGCTATCATTTACCTCTTCCAAGCGGTTTACGTGCAATATAATACTTATCCTGGACCGATCCGATTCTCTTTGAATGATCCAGCACCCAAAATCGAGCATCATTCAAATCCACGTTCGCTGGATGATGGTCATGCTCTGGGCCAAAGTCTTGCAATGGTGGTTTCGATGATTTCCTCCTGGGTGGACGGGCGTTCATGGGAGGTATTGTCTCGTACTCTAATGGATTTTCCCCTTGATTTTCGGCAGAGCTGCGCTGCGTCCCTGTACGTTCTGCGTCTTCAAAGGCCTCGGGGGATGTAACGACAAAACCATGAACAACGGCCTCTTCTCTCTTCAACGGTGTCGAAGCTGTGCTGGGTGGTACAGTTACCTCGTCCTCAGACAACCACGGCCGGGCTTTGACCGGCTTTGTAGACGAAGCCACCACGACTTGAGCAATATCAGCTTTTGTAAGATGTATTGTGACTTGCTCCTTTGATTCATTTTCTTTCAATGTTTGCTGCTCTCTCACGGGGACGCTTCTTGCCTCGTCGCTGGTATTTTGTGTCGACTGAGCCTTAGCAGTCTCGTCCGGCCCCTCGGCATCTTTAGTTTCATCGAGTGCATCCGCAGCTGGTGGCGGCGGTGGCCTTCGTTTCTTGCGATAGTATTCTGCCAAGGTATCGACGTCCGTCTCGGTTAGTTTTTCTCCCTGCATGAGTTTAAATGACGATGACTTGTGTTCTAACCCCTCCTGCTGAGTGCTGGTTTGCTTTCCGCGGGAGACCGGCCCTGTCCCTCCACAAGTGAAGCAAGACTTCCACGAACATTTTTGGCCAGTCGTCGTTCGAATTTTGTTATTCCTCCTCTGGGAGGTAGAGCGGCTACTTTGCTGCTGGGCGAGTTTACTCTGTCCTCCGCCGGAAGCGGCAGCAGCTTCCGCGGTGCCCGGCACTGTTTGCTTCTGTCCGGCAACGCCGTTCCAGTTGGCGGCATACTGCGAATCATCCATGGCAGTGCGTTTTACGCCTCGATCTGATGCAATGGCCCTTATTTGACCCTGGCTTTGGCTCTCTTGTGCCATGAGTTTCTTCGCATCCTTCACCAATTTCGTATTTTCGAAAGGGTCAGAGCCTTTGGGCACATTGTACTTGCTTGGGAAAAGCCGCAACAGCTGCTGCACGTAAGGGCGAAGCTCATTATAGTCCACGTAAGCAGTATCATGCCCCTTGCTCTGTGTGCTTCCCATATTGTTTGATCTCAATCCACGATTTTTCCTCTACATCAGTCGATTTCCTCCCGTTCCAAACTTGTGCCTCTGAGATGAGACATATATCTAACATAAAAAATTGCGAACTGGATCAAATATGCAGCATTACATACACCTTGCTATACAGCATGAAAATACTTTCTGAACGAAAAGATTGTCTGGTATCAGTTCGTGGCCATTCATTTAGGGTGCTTTTTTTTGCATGGTTTGTGCCACTGTATTGCTCGGATCACTTGTCGACGATGTTATTAAGACGGTTTACAAGAGTACCATCTGGGTTGTGGAAGGAAAGGGCGCCAATCCGAGGAGCATGGAGCTGCCAAAGACGAACGATATGGTTCAGCAGTGAGCAAACCAACTGGAGACAAAGAAGGGAGCAGAAGATCGATTGGCGTAATCCAGGTGAAAGGCTAGATCACATACCCGATCATGTGGTGTATGCTCTACCACCCCAGGAACCGCCGGCCATCTACTCGACCAAGGAGAAACGCTGGAGGCAATTTAGGAGCCGTCTTCCTGGCGTGGTGGTCTCCTTGGTGATATTGGCTTCCTTGCTGTATAAGGCACTTAACTCGAAGCGCTACGTTCGCGTATGGCTAGACATGTACGCACCACAGCTCGGGGATCTCATGGAGAGTTTGGGCATCTTGGAACATTTTCCTCAAGCGGTACGTGCGCCCTGACTTCTTACGTCAGGGGACCAAATGGCATCCTTGATAATGAATTTTTGACTGCAGAAAGGACTCTCTAGACCTGCCTTATTCCGCCGTATCTGGCTCCAGTTCGCCGATTCGAGCGAAGGGATACTGGTGAACGAGGCCATGGATATTGCCAACTGTCTGGCTCGAAATGTTAGTGGTAACTTGACAACTGATACTCTATTCGACATCGTGCGGCAGGTTACAGACCGCCTGGATGTAAGTACTGCAAGGGTTTGCGTGCATTGCGTAGTATTGGCACTGGGCGCTGTTTTGTTTTCCTGGGTTCATCAGATGCCGGAAGAGGAATTAAAACACTTACGTTTAGACGCTCCCACATTTATTGCCTTCATGGAGCTTACCTTGTCGAAGACACAGGCCACTGACACCATTGTATACTTGAACTCGATGGATGCGTTAGGAATTTGCGCAATCTCTCCGGACGCTGAAGCGTCTTTGTGTTCGCTTTACGACTTTCTCGTAGAGCGACAGTCATCGACCACATTTTCGGTTAAAGATCTTACAGACATATCACAAGACTTGGGGGTAGGATTGCAGGAGGACGCTGCGAGGCAGTTCGTAACAGATAGTCGCGCGGTACAGTTGGGAGAAATAGGATTAAAGGAAGACGATTTCTTGATGAAGAGAGATGGAGTTATATTGGATAAACAAACACTGCGGAGGCGGAAGCAACAAGATGTTGCGCCTGAAGACACACAGTGGCTGATCAAGTCCGACACCCCTGTGCCGATTAGGAGGCATGAGTGGGTTAACTTTTGGGCGTATGTAATGAGACGATATCCCGCTGAACAAATTCAACGATTTGTGGACGTGTACATCATGCTCCAGAGTGTGAGGCAGTCATGACAATATGTGGTCTATTCCGGCATGGGATTTGTTTTTCCTGTGAAGCGTTATAGTATGCTTACCTGGCTCAGGCTGGGTAGTTCAATGTAAATCAGCTATATCTTTCGTTCGTGAAAGATAGTTTCGAAATTGTTCGTTTCTGAGAAACCATTGGCATTGGCGCGCGCCAATAGTGAAGTATTGAGGTGTGCCCCATAAGATTGCGGCGATGTCTCAATTGCATGGAAAGCGAATTCAAAGAAGCCAGATCATTTTAGTTGAAACCACCGCACCACGGACGTGCAGTTCTAAAGTCAAACGATTGGTTTGACCCTTCCCGATTTTTTATTTGTATGAGGGTGCCTTCCTTCACCTCGAATCGTCTACTATTTTCGTAGCAGTTATGAATTGCATATTTGAATTGAACCTCTGGTATTGGTTTTTTCCCTTTTCCAGATAGCCTGGCCATTTCTTGACGAATTTGATCCACTTTGTCATTGGGAGCAACGATAAGCTCCGAGGGTCCGAAATTAGACCGTTCTTCTATCCCAAGCAAGGTTTCTAATTCGGGTACATTTTTCCTGGCGTCCTTCTCCCCGAAGAAGTTAGCACCTCCAATTGGAATTCCCATAGCGGCTGCAACGTCATTTTCCCAATCCGTGTTCATTGTGTTTATATATACGAATGTGTCCTTTCCTTCTTCGTATGCATACTTATGGATACCCTCCACCGAGGTGATACCCTTAATCGCATCGTAAATTGGTTTTGCGGTGAAGTATCCCGCCCGCTGCAATTGCCCAAATTCCGCCGACATCCTCGGTTTTAAATTTTCCCCAGTCGTCACGCGCCCTGGTTTTATCAAGCACCAATTCTTCGAATTCCCGACTTGGACCGTCACACCATGAATAACGTAAGCGTAGAGGCGACCAGGTGGAGGCCCCTCTACTTTGCTCTTCCACCTTCCAGAGTCCTCTTCATGCGTCTTGGGAGGATGGTCCATATGTTTCATAGGAGCACTTACTCCTTCGTCAGAGAAGGCTGTCCCACTTCCTTTACTGTCGATGGATAGGTCGTCCAGCTTCTGTTGCAGTTTTTTCAGCCAGGCTTGTAATTTAAGCCTTTGTTCAGGTTTGTTGACTCCATTCGTAACCCCTTCTATTCCATGACGATCCGAAAATGCGATGGCATCTTTCCTTCTAACTTCGTTCGCGTCGTTGAGGCTGAGGTTACCTGTTTCATCGACAACCACTACGTTGCGCTCCATGCCTTTATTAAGCTCGTCACATATCTGCTGTAGTCCAACAATCCACTTCTTTCCGTGCTCTTCAGAGTACCCCGTTGGCGAACGCACGCTTGTGGAAGAAAGGTCTTCATGTTTAGCGTCAGCTCTTGCTCCCTTTTCAGAGCCAGGCGAGGGGGTTATACCTCTCCCACGTCCCATGGATATGCCTTCGAGCAAGAGTTGCAGTCTGTCTAGCCAGTCCTGTATCTTACGTTTTTGCTCAGGTAAGTTGACCCCTCTTTTGACCCCTTCTATTCCATGGCTCCTCGAAAACGCGATAGCATCCTCTATTCTGACTTTCTCCTGTCTGGTCGTCTCCTCGTTGACGCTGAGATTGCCCTCCTCACCAATGACCGCTACTTTACGCTCCACACCTTTATTGAGTCGGTCACAAATCTTCTGTCGGTCGTCGTGCCATTCTTCTCCATGCTTTTCAGCAAAGTTCTTAAGATCTTGAAGCTCCTGTGGCTGGGATCTCCCGGTTACGACACTAGATTTACTCATGGTGCTTTTCGTTTCTTCTCCACGAAATGTGCAGTTTGCTTGTCGAACAATATAATACCGTGTTCTAACAATCCTTACGTGCATAAAGTCTCCACACGGAAGGTCGGGCTCGATGTGTCGAGCCGCGTCCTCACGTAGTCCCTGGTTCCATGGTACCTCACAACTTGGGATAGATTACTTTCTCCGTTCGGAGCCATAATAATAAAATGCATTGTAATTGAGAACCCTCAGTTTGACTTCTGGGGGACTATACTGAACAAACGCAGTATTAGTTTTCTGCGTTACTTCGTGACTCAACTGCTGCTGCAGATGTTTATTCGAAGCACCGAAACAAGATCGCATTGGAGACACGTGCTCAACAGGAGAAAGATTCAACACTTGACGAAAATGTATTTGCTCTTCCACACGAGTTGCACTGAGACTCTAAGAAATTATCTGCGTCTGCATACAAAATTGGTCACATTATGCAAGTCCAGTGAAATAACGTGACAATAACCTCCCAATCCTATTTGGCAATGAACTGTAGCTAGCCATGCGGATGCGCGGCTGGGGAGAAAGAACGAGACGGAAAGGGGCGCTTGGAAGACGCGTATAGTGGAGAGTGAAAGAGAGCCGGGAGAGAAGAGGAACTTCATACCGCGAGATGAAGAACTGAGACGGATAGAACATCTCGGGCGGAAACCAGATACGAGAACAGCCTGAGAGCAAGCTACATGAATTGTCTTAGACGTCCAAGAGCACATTAACAACAATAACCTCCCAATCCCATTAAGTAGTGAACTGCTAGCTAGCCATGCGGATGTACCCAGGGACGCACACACGAGGGACGTGAGAGTATCTGCTGAGTACAGAGATGAACAACCAGGTGCCGCAGCCATAACGTGTAACGCCACCATACCCGTTACCAGTTGCCTCTTGATGCGTTGTCAGAACGACGAATTGACAGCTTTAAGACGGCCTAAAGAGCATGCGAATTGTATTTTCCATAGTCATTCTACTTGTCTTCTAGCCCGTTGCACCGCTAAGCCGTTACTGCGAATCCTTTTTGGGACCGGCGAACTCGAAGGAGAATTGGTTGGCGTCAATGAGGCAGTTGGTGAAGTGGTACTGATACACGAACCCGTTAGAGTCGACGTAGGAGTAGATGTTAGCGTAGGTGACGGAATTGCAAAACAAACCCAGCGAGAACCTAGATGCTGTTTAGTGGATAAACCTGTCGGCGGAGTGGGGTGGACCCACTCCCAAGACACCTTCAACACTGCATTGGAAATTCCCTCGAAGTATTTAACCTGCAGCTGACGTCGCTTATAAGGGATGAATTGCAGGAGGAAAGTGAATATCCATACCTCGATGCTGTAGTTACCGTTCCTAAGTTTTTGCGTTGTCGATTTAGTTCGAGCGGATCCCGGCCCGTCGTTAGAGATAATCTGGACCATTCCGTAAGGATAACTGGATAACGAACTGAGTAACAATACATACTCACTCACCCGTCTGTTGTCGAGGTACAAAAGACTACCATCATTTGAGGTTAGGTGAATCCTATACCTTCCCGTTTTGGGGACACTAAGCATTCCTCGGAAATGGGCAAAGAAGTAGTTCACAACACGATTTCCGTCTCTGTCCTTGGGCGCCTTCGGCCAGGCCCCGGTGGTATGCATATTGAGCTCTTCATATACGACCTTGGCTTCGGTGCCGGGAATAATGTTTTTTTCTGCTTGCCGTACCCTCCTCGCATTGACTAAGCTGGCATTGTATCCGTAAAGCGTTCCATTCCATCCGGGTATACGGCTAGTGCTTCCATGAAAGCAGATCCACTCCGAACTTAGTGTTGTTTTGACACCAAGGCTTTTTGGAGGGTCAGGTTGTCCGTTCCATTTCCAGGAAACTACCAAATGAGAATCCGATGTTTTGTCAAAATATTTAACCTGTATGATGTTATAGGCATTGTTGACTTTCGACATTTGCTTTAAGGTATACCGTTAATTTCTCACTTCGATTACGTGCAAACCGCAGGGGAGAGTTATAATGGTTTCTCTTGTGACCGTGTTGTGTAAGCCGTCGTTGTCAAGTACCTGTTACGAAGGAGATAGGATAGTTCGTTAGCGAAATAAACGAGGATTCTCTTTACAAAAGTTTCAGAATTAGGTGATCATTCCAGGCGCGGCATACCACCACCGAAATTGCAAAACTATAGTGATAAAGGAACATTACGTATTTGCTGGTATGGGGGCAAATGTACTCACTTTTTCTCCATCAATATAAAGATTACTACCATCATCTGACGTAAGGTAGATCTGATACTTTCCGGTTTCAGGGACGTTCAGCAAACTGCTAAAGTGCGCGAAGAAGAGATTTGAAACTGGGTTCCCACTTGGGCCTAATGGTATCCCTGGCCACGGATCTGTTGTCGGCCCAATATCTAGTTTGTTGTATACGACTTCCGAAGAACCTCGAGAGGCAGTGTTTTCCTCTATTTGGTTGATTGTCCACATAGAGTCTTGTCCGCCCGCAAACTGCGGCTCTATTCGTTTGAGGATTCCCTTCCACCCGGGTTCGCAGATTGAGTCTGTTGTACCGCACAATATCATTAGCCAAACAAACGCCTTCCACCAACGATGACCGATAGATTTGTCAAGATATAAGGAGACATTATTTCCTCTCTTGGTCTGTTTGATGGTCATAACTCGCCGATCAGCCTTTGTCGAACACTCTGACCGATCACATTTGGTGGTAACGAAGGTCTCTCCGGACTTCATTGCCAGTCCTTGTAACAGGATCTGTTACTCAGAGCTATATACATACTGGGAAGTATTAATTTTGGCGAAGAAATGGAAGGAGAAACCTTGTATCTGCAGTTGCACTACCACGAAGCCGACGATCACCCGCTTGGACACTTTCGTATACAAGCAGAATATATGTACGAGAACGTACTGCTGACAATCCTGGTACAAGGGGTGCCATATAGGATGATATGGTGAAGGTTCTTCCATTTTCCACCGCCGAGAGTGTTTCACACCATTACTCACAACAGTCACAACGACCGGACACAAACTGAGCAAATACTCAGCCACAGCACTGCAACCTCAAATGGCAAATCTGTAAATTTCAATTTTCTTATAACACATTTGTGAAATTTCAGATATCTTATAACGCAACAAACTTTGTTGCAAGAATCTTATAACAAACCCAGAATCGATGGAAATCTGCACATTGATACAGACCCACTACCCGCCGAACGTAACATTTTCGTGTTCCGCTTTGCAACAGAGGAAAGTTTATTTCTTGAACCTACAGTCAGTACATTTCTGGCTTTCATTCTATTATCTTCTGGCTCACAACCTTTATCTGAAGATGTTGACGAGAGCGCAAGCGCGGGCCTATGAAGGTTCCCACGGCGGGGATTCCGACGCGGATGGGCCGGATCCACAGCTGTTTTATGGAGATGGTAGTAGGGACGAAGCAACTACAGGTTCTACAGGAGTCGATGACAATGATGCAAAGCCTCGATGGTAAGGTTTGAAAGAAAAGTATGGTATACATTTGAGCGACATTGTCAGGAAAAAGAAGAAAGCGGACTACAAGCTTTGGCTGAGCACATTACCATCGCAGGAACGGAGACAACAACCTACCTTTGAGAATAGCAACATTCAGCTTCCCGAGGTCTCCCCCGACGCACGATATGTCAAATCGGCTTGCTTTTCACCAGGTACAGTAGACTTAGAAAGGCTCACAGATTTTCTGGTTTGTGATGCTTGTCACTCAAACAAATCCGGTTTAATCTTTAGTGCTTGGACGTATTCTTCCAATAAAAATGCAGTGTGCATTGCAGCTATGTTCCACATTCTGAACGAATGTGACGAATCATGGTCCGACTTTTACTCTTTCCTTACTCGAAATTTTCCAGACGTCGACCGTCGCAGTTCAGTCATTGTAGCCGATGGTGATAAGGGAGGGGCCAACGCGGCGAAAAAGTGTTTCAATGAAGCTCACTTTCTCTCATGCGGCAAGCATCGCGGAGACAACATCAAAGCACGCATGAACAAACAAATTAGTTCTCTCTGGTGGGATGTGCAGAAAGCAAAAAATGAGGCCAGCTTCCAAAATGCCAAGCAAAAACTGAGGGCGAAATGCACTCATTCCCAATGGGAGTACATCACTCGTTTACCGGATGAAAACCAGTTTCTGTACTGTGCACTGCAAACTTGCGGGAGAATCACCTTTGGTTATAAAACGAGCCAAATCGTAGAGAGCATGAATGAAGCCATGAAACCGGCTAGAAACTTACACTTCTTTCAGGGATTAATTCACTTCATCCTCATGGAGCGCGATCGGTATGTAAAGTATCAAAATGAAGCCTCCAACTGGAATGAAAAGGGATACAAGCTGACTCCTGTTGCTCACGAAATTCTCAATGACATCAGAATGAAGGTAGAAGATGAGCACCCACAAGTGGAGCCGACTAATCAAGACCAAGTCAAAGTAGAGACGGCCAACGAAGCTCACACTGTCACACTTAGTTCCAAAACGTGCACTTGTGGAGTCCCTACTGTTGATGGTGAGCCCTGTGTTCACGTATACGCTGCTGCCAAGAGGAAAGGCTTCTCTGATACAGACGTCTTTCCTCATGACTACTTTACCGTACAGCGGTGGTTGCAACAGTTCCCTCCTGACGGAAACTTTGCAGTTGTCACATCCAACGATTTAAAGATGAAGGTAAAACGGGACGGCCTGCTCAACGAGGGAGATCATAAACTTTCGCTTCCAGTGACTTCGCCTCCACCTAAAGGAAGACCACGGAAACATAGGCGAATCCTTGGCTCTATGGAACGAAATCGAAATGGCAAGCGACGAAGATGTTCCAAATGCGGCGGAAGTAATCACAACAAGCGCACCTGCAACGAACTGTGACATCAGTTAACTAATGCACGCATCGCAAACATCGTTGCTCCAATGTATGCCCTGGTATCGTGCGTAAGGCGACTGGAAAACCAGTGGCGAATCCCTACAACTTTTCCACCTCCGCATGACATGTTTGGGTTGTCTCGGCGCATTCCGTTGTATACAGGTAAACCAAAGTATGATATTTAATCTATAAACATAGACAATGTGGCTGGTAACTCGCATAACATACTGAAATAGACCTCTTATGTCGAATGACACCACACCCGCGCCTTAGTCTTTACCACTCCCAAATGCATCCTACACAGGGCAATAACCATCGAGCCAAGGATTCGCCTATGTTTCCGTGATCTTCCTTTAGGTGGAGGAGAAGTCACTGGAAGCGAAAGTTTATGATCTCCCTCGTTGAGCAGGCCGTACCGTTTTACCTTCATCTTTAAATCGTTGGATGTGACAACTGCAAAGTTTCCGTCAGGAGGGAACTGTTGCAACCACCGCTGTACGGTAAAGTAGTCATGAGGAAAGACGTCTGTATCAGAGAAACCTTTCCTCTTGGCAGCAGCGTATACGTGAACACAGGGCTCACCATCAACAATAGGGACTCCACAAGTGCACGTTTTGGAACTACGTGTGACTTGGTTGGCCGTCTCTACTTAGACTTGGTCTTGATTACTCGGCTCCACTTGTGGGTGCTCATCTTCTACATTCGGTCTGATGTCATTAAGAATTTCGTGAGCAACAGGAGTTAGCTTATACATGTATCCCCTTTCATTCCCCTTGGAGGCTTCATTTTGATACTTTACATACCGATCGCGCTCCATGAGGACGTAGGTAGACGGTATATTCGTACGAGTCAAAGTTAACCGCGCCACGATCTCTTCGATCGCCCCACTTCAGAAGCGGCTGATTCTTCATGTGCTGTGTTCCCTCACGGCGCATGTCAGCAAGGCTGCAGGAACAGCGGGCCCGTCGCTGCTTAACACGGGCGCATACCGCTCCTCGTTAAGAGGATGCGGTCAACTTCTCGGCCGGTGGGCTATCTGTCACATTTGTGTGTGTGTGCTTCATCTTCATTGGAAGCATCTGAGCGCCTTCCTGCATGCATGAGGTGCCTGCTGGTTCCGCCACCACGCACTGCATCCTTCCTCAAAGTTGGGCCTTCTTCGTCTGAGGAAGAGCCACTAGCGATTGGTATCTCTCCTGGGCAGCACCTACCATGGCCAGTACCTGTCTCGCGGCCTGTGAATTGCCCTCTTGCTGTTCCTCCCGCAAGGTATCCAGCAATGGTGTCGGCCAGCCGGACTGACCTGTTCGTTCGGTAAGACAGACACAATGGAGTACACACCACGAAGGTGACTAACTTGGATCCTGAACTACGTACTATCCAGTTGCAATGGAGTGCCAATATGTCAAAGCCTCGCTCAGTTCGGGCTTGAAGAAACTCCGTCATCTACGTTCATGAACGGTTCATCCCAGCCTCGGTGTCCATTAGGGAGCCACTAGGAGCTGTTCTTGACGATGCTACATCCGTACGAAGTCCCGACATTCTCCTTAATATTTTGGAAACAATATGCCGCAAATATGTCTATCAAGACACCGGATTCTACAATAATCGTCGTTTGAAGTTGTACTTGGAAATCTGCGGGGCAAGAGAAAGGTGGCCTGAGTCCCTTGCCCGATTACCGAACGAGACGCAGTACCAGTGACATACGAAAGAAAATGGTGTCATTTGTGTATTCCCTTATGGAGGGGTGTATGAAAAAGAAAGGGCTTCAGAAAGTAAAACGGCCCAGGGGTGCAGTGTCCGAAGCACTACAATGTACTTACTATTCGTGCGTACATCCCGACATTTTTGTTGGTTCCAAATTTATCCTTCGAATTCACCTCCAAGTTACGTACAATATGTTCTATCCGTTTACTCGCTTCCCCTGTTATCGGAGCATTGCAGCAGCTGAGTCCAGCTGGCTTCGTAAGGATTCTATTTGCGCCAACGCATTTTCACGCTCCTCCTCAGAAAGATTTGAGGACATGGTTGGATCTCCAGACAAATTGAATTTGCTACCATCTGAGCGTTCGAATTCAATGATAGCAGCATCACCACTCTCATCTGCTCCAAGTGTTGCCCTGACAGTAGCTCGTCTTCCACTTTCGCCTTTGGTAGCCGGTGTTTTCGGTAAACCGGGATGGAATGCGGGTGTCTTGGCAGACTGTGAAGAGACGAATGTTGCCGGTTGAACGTATCCACAAACTTGCATTGGTTTGGAAAGCGTGCTTAACTTACTTTCATCGTTTTAAATGACGGCGTCTTCGGTTGCTGTTGCTGTTGCGTCTTGCTTGTAGTTCCCTTTGTTTTCTGTGTTTCCAGTGGAAGATCTACGTAGCGAAGCGCGGAGATCCTTATTCAAATGGCTTACTTTAATCGTTCCAAGAGTACGTCCAATTCTTGAGCTTGTGGTTTTGTTCTTAACAACAGTGGAGCAAAATCTGCCGAGTACGTCAGAAAACCTTATTCCAACAACATACCTATAGCCAAACACTGTGATATACTTACCTGCTCTGTGTTCCTGTCTTCTTAGCGACTGTGTTGGTCGAATCATTCAACATCCTGCTTCTATCTCTTGCGACGACCACCTCAATTTTGCCTTCGTGCTTTTCCAAGAATTCTTGGACTGACATTTCTCTAACACTTTTCGGTAGCTTCACGAGATGAACATTTAGTGTGTTGGTTATCCTTTGAGCCTGACGCTTGGCCGAAGACCGTAACTCGTCGATCCTTTTATCTACTGCATTGCGTTGTTTCAGTTCCTCCTCTAGTGATGCACAGCCTTGGGACCTTGCCGTGGTTATCATCCGTCACTTACATTCTATCTCGGTGTCATCGAGTTCATAGTTCATTTTATATTTGATCGTCTCCGGATCAACTTCATTCTGCCGCGCCCGTTTCTTGCTCTGTGTAGTGTGCGTTTTGGCACGGCTGCCTGCCCTCTTCTTTGGAGGCATCTCTGTCACCCGTAGGTCTGTTAGAGTGATTAAAGGCGTGAAAATGGGCTCGTAATCGTCACCTCCTCCAGCAAGTAGCTCCCCGTTTGTTCAACTATTCTACAAATCGACTATGCAGGAACCGTCCATGCTCCTATACACAATAAATATTAAATTACTATTTATATACCAAGTATTACCAACTAACATATGCCAACGTTGTACGTGTACGTATAATACTGGCTCCTCGCGCGTTCCCGACCAGCCGTTAACTCCACTTGTGAAGCTGCCAGTGAAAACTTTCCGGAATCCGTAAGAGCGGGCCTGTCGCTGCTGAACACACACGGGCGCATACCGATCCTCGTTAAGAGGATGCGGTCAAATCCCCGACCGGTGGGCTATCTGTCACATATGTGTGTGTGTTCGTAAAGGGACTAAGCCCCACCGGCTTTCCTGCCTTTCCAAGAGCTGAAAAGACTCTTATCAGGGTGAGGATATGGGTTCTGTGGGTTCATGGGTTCTTCCAACACCACACGTTTGTGAGGCGATTTCAAAGTTCTGTTTTTTCATGGTCCCACGGAGCATGTGTCATGTGCTTCCTGACTCGGAGAGTGTAGAGGAACCGGGAGCTGTGATTACATGTACATGTATTCAAAGCAGGATACCGTTGAGTCGGTACCTGTAGTTCTCAGAGGTTGCGAAATGCCACTGATCGTAGTCTTCAGTCATTGTCAACCACGCAAAAGAAAGAAGCCATTCAAAGGGCACGGTCGCTACCAACCCCAACACGCCTACCCTGGCCTACGATAAGAAGCGGGATAACCTTGGTTAACGAGATACGTTCAAACAGTGCCATCGTTTTGTTACTGCCCTGAAATTTCAAGACGAGATTAAGGAAACAGCTATCAAGCGATATATTACCGCATCTTCTACTTTGTTCCCATTGGATCTACCCAGCCCAAGGACTTCCGCTCACGGTCGACCTGTCAGAGTGCAGCCATTGAGTACTAAATGTATACCATATTTGGTTGTACATGTATAGTGAGTACGTCGAAGCTGTGGAAGGGTATTGGGCAGACTAAATACCGTACTGGGTAATAAATGGTCTAGTGTTGTCTTATTCAATAGAGGCCGAGAGAATCATGGAGAACGGAACCACGAGACTTTGGTGCCCTAGTACCGTCTTCCGGTAGGAGCAATACTAATACATATCGTAATACCTGTGATACTCCCAGTAGGCGTTACCTCACGGCTGTTGGAGTGCATTCTAAATCAGAACATCATTCCTCGCTTTCACAGCAAATATGTCTGTTTTTTTTTGTTTTTTTTTCTCACTCGAATAAAGGCCCGTGTGTGTTCCAAAGGTAAACTGGTTCCACTCCATTCACCATTTCCCGCCTATCCTGTATGAAATCACTACAATCCAAGGGGTTACCACCGTGTATTTTGAGCATTGATCCAAGAAGGAGCGTCAAGATAGCTCATTTGTCTTCGGACGGTATTGAAGCCTACTCTACAACCTTGTACCAATACATGTATTCCCCCGTGCGGGAATCAGCAATCCCTTGTTTCACGATCCACACCCATCCATTGCGTGAAAACTACATATTCTTTCGTATTGTTACGCACAGTTCCGAATGCTGCATAAGAAACTGCATGTTATCCGCATGATCTTTCAGTGCGTAGGTATCACTCCTATCTTGCATATCAAGACGAGAGCTGTTCCCGAAACACAGCTCCACCCGAGAGTAGTTTATATGCTATTCCTTGCTCTATAGAGCACTATCTTGAATAGTATGTTCAAGGCCAAGAAGTTCTTGGCCTCGCGCATCAGGTAAGCCAACTTATGGGCCCCCTGGAGGGGGGAATGAAAAGCGTTATTTTAATCCTGGTATCTCCGTCCCTCCAGCAATACTAAATATGGGAGGCAAAAAGTAGCTGATCAGCTGGGAGAACGAGCCCAGATGATGCTAGGTGCCGTCATGTCTGCCACGGCCAAGTGTACGTATCTTGGTACTTGTTGATTCAAGTTTACCGTAGAGTATGGAGGGAAAATATCCTGTTCATGCAGTTGCTGAGCCTAGCGTGGCAACTTCCATTCGGGAGGACTTGATCAAGATTATTTTGAAGATAGCGCTTCTATGGAGGGAACAGAGGATAACAGAAAAGGTGCGTGCAAAACGAGAAGGAGGAGAGCGTTTGATGGGAAGTATCACTGTTCTTGAATACATGTCCAGGACGCTGAACCAGCCCAGGGTCCAGTGGTGGTGTTGGCTCAGACCCTCATTGAGTACATTACAAGAGGGTCAGCAGTGGATGTGACTGACGTTTGTGAACTCGTTCATCGAGTAGGAAACGCTGCGGTGGAGGTATTGCAGCGTCACATGAAGGTGAGGCAGCTTCTTTTTTCGACCCGTGAACTTTACTCTTAAACATCGTGTGTGCCAACTTGGAATACAGGAGAAAAATTGGTCTAAGATCCAAGTCTTCAAAGGATTTTTTGGGTCGAATGAAGTACGTTTGCAAGCTTGTCTTTGTTTCACCCTCGTTTGTTGAGTACTAATAGCTGATTTGTGCAGTTTGCTGGGTTTTTCCTTAACAGTTCGGAAGCGAAAGAGGAGCGTTTGGTGTTCCTTGACATACTACAAAAATGGCTACCGGATCATGCGAGGAGACGACAATGCTCTGTGGTAGGATGCGCACTTCCGCGTGTTAATTTAGCCGGGGCGGACTACTGCATCGCTCACCATGCAGTCAAGTTCTCTACCCCGCCAGTGCTTGACGATTTCCTAAAGAACTCGGAATACATCAAACTCTTCCGCTCCTATTTGTTAGAAGAGTGTCCAGATAAGATTTTTCTGCTAGAATTCTATTTCAAGGTTGTTGATTTTAGGTCTCTTAACCGTAGCAATTTATTGGAAGAACGGGGTCCAGCCCTTTTTCGACGGTATATTGCAGAAGGCGCCCGCCATAAGTTGCCCCTGGATTTCAATAACTCGCGCGTGAAGGAAGCTGCTCATCAGGTTGCCCAAGGTGTGATGATGACACCTCCTCGTTCTAATGTGTTTAATGATATACTGGAGATCGTTTTTGAAGAACTTGAACGCATATTCGAAAACGAATTTCGTAGCTGTGAACAGTATAAGGAATGGGCTAAAGAAAACTTGAACTTTCCTCTACCGAAAATGCCTAAACAACGAGAAGAGATGTTTGAGCAACTCGGACTAGACCCCAGTGTAGCTTTTGACGTGACAAATAACCGCTTAAGGGGTCACAGCGACATTGCTCATGAAAGGCACGAATTGCTGGATAGCTCGCTGCCCAAAGCGCGATCATCCACCTTTGCTAACATGCATCCTGGAACGAGGGTTGATGATGACCTTAGGCGAACTGCTTCTGCTAGCAGTGACTCAAGTGATTTGTCAGTCGCCTTTTTGCGTACTATGCGCTCGGCTTCTGTTCAAAGTCCGGACGAGTCTCTGCAGGATAAATTTGCAAAGCAAGGAAGTTTGAAGGAAGAGGTATCTGATGAAAGCGATGCAGCAAGTGGTAGTTGAACATCTTTCCTGTTTATTGCGCCGAATTTCGACCAGTTACCTGCATGAAGTCTAGTGGTATGTGACCGCTATTTGTTGCGGTCGCACAGCCCATCTTTCCATATGGAGATTGCAGTCACGAGGGCGATGAAAATATAGAGCCCAATAACTGGCCACTTGTTGAATCCATACAAAACTGCGACGGGCGAGTAGGTCGGTTCCGCATCTTTTGTGCAGCTTGCTCCGCACGACTCGCAAGGACACGACATGTTTTTTTTCTCCGGATGAGTCAAGTTCATGTAGTTATTACAACTCTGTATCGGCGCATTTACCCGATGCTTTACTGGATCCTCGTCTGCGTAGTCCAAGTAGAAGTAAACGCCATTCGCAGGGCCATGTGTTTGAAGCTGTAGCTTGTATAGCGCTTCTGAAGAAGGTAGAGAGAGCAGCCCTACTGTTCCCGTGTCTTTGCAGCTATCCCATAGCTCGCACAGATAATCCTGCATTAGTCACGGTGTTAACGACAAGTAATAAACTAGAGCCGAGTATACGAGATGTTATCGCTTTCAATACCTTAAATCCCAGTAATGTTCCCGTTATTATGGGTCCATATTCCGATGTTTCCCGCATCGACGCGTTCAAAAGAAATTCTGACTGAAAAGGAGAACAAGTAACTATGCACCAAAAGCGGACGAGGTTGTCAGCACACGCTTGACAACCGAGTAGAGCGGGATTCGCAAACATCTGAATGGCTCCCGTCCGCTGCATTAAGAGGTCAGCCTGATGACCATTACAGCAGGTAGACGTATTGTGGAACATGGTACACGCCGCTGGCAGACGCGACTTCATATATCGCCTCTGTGACCCATGGCATGGATAGACGTTAGAAATCACTACTGTTCAAGAGTGGTGAGCAGACTTACCTGTGGATAATAGGCAGGATCACTTGCATTCACGATACGAGGTTGCTCTCCCGGGTCTTGTGTGTATACGCAATGCGCGTCACTGCCATTTCCCTCCGCGACATCTGGATACTGCGGTGGTATCTCTTGCTTGTCCTGCTCTTCAATTTCTCTCTGCACTTGGGTCCTTCCATATTCGTCTGTATCTTGATAAATTTCGTCCTTTATCAACCGAATTAACTTGAGTTTTTCCTGTTGCTCCTTGGAGTTATGGGAACTAGCGGAATTGACTAAACCTTCGAAGAAGTCAGCCATCTGCCGCTTTTCAGTTCCTCCCATTTTCCGGGTCCTACTGGGATGGGAATCCGAGACAGAGGAGCGCGCATTCATGAGACTAGACTTTGACCTCCAATGTCCTCGAGATCCCGAATGCGAAGGCGATTTCGCAAATGATTGTTTCCCTGAGCCTCCCAGGAGGACCACTAACGTCAGCAAGCTGCATACCACCAATTACACAGCTTATCACTCCATACAAGCAACGGTGCCAGATGCACATACCAGAGGACGAACGTCCTCATGCGAGGGGAGTCCAAAAAACCTGTTATAGAGTACATTTTGGCTCTATACAGTCTTTTCCCGTCCCGCCAGATGCAGGTTCTTTAGCTTTTCGTATCCACTACCATGTATCCACTTCCCCAAATTTTTCGAGAGGTTACTCACAGTCCAAATGGGGGTACTATCGTCCGTCATCAAACCGGGGAATGCCTCATAATAACAGGAGAGCCAAAGATGGGGTATCCGGTGAGTCACGTGGCTGCCGCACTGCACCTGGAAGTAGTTAAGCGAAGAAGCGGGTGACCCACTGTGGGTCCCTCCGGGTGTCCTCCTGGCACTTCTGTATAGTGGACGGGTGAAACGTTTGGTTAAATTGTAAGTTATCAGAGAAGAATTTATTGTGTTCAATGAAATCGGTGGTTTTATTCGATGTTGTCGGATGGGGAAAAAATAGAAGTCGCAAATACACAGGTTACTCCTAATCAACACAACCTACGTCATCGTCGCTATCATGCGGTTCAATTCTGGCCGGCCCTTGGGCACTAGCATTTCCTGTCGGCGTTTCATTCGTGGTGTTCTCAGTGACACTGTCCATTTCAGGTTCTAATGTCAGATACCGGAAACGACGGTGAGCCACTTCCATCAGCACAGAGAGCGCCTCTCTCGGGGAAACAATGTGGCTTGCCGCTTGGAACAGAGTCTTCAGTACGTCGAGCCTTGTCGGTGCTACCCCTTTAGTAGAATCCTCAGCGTCCTGCTCCTCATCCTCTAATATGTCATCCTCTCTTTCAAACCTGTTATCCAAGAGAAGGAATGCTTCTGCAGCCTTTCGAGCGCCGGCAACTTCAGCGGCAAGTTTCTCTAAATTCCTATAGAGCGTAACCCGACTCTGGTTATCAGGAATTGGATCTTCCAAATCGACTTGACGAGATTTTCCCAAGAACCAAAAGTTCAAGCTAACGCTATCTGTAATGCTAGATATATAATGCCACCAATAAATTGGTATATAGAGAACTTCTGACGGCTGTAATTCGGTCCACCAAAATTTCACAGAGTTGACAGCTGGAAACCTGTCAAAGTCCAAGTCTTCTAGGTCTACTTGGCTTTGTCTATCCGCCGGGTGATGCCTGGGAAATGGATACAGATTCAAGTAATTTTCAGGAGAAGCTAGTATAACTTGCTTTTTCCCTTGAATCTGTACAAAGAGATTTTCCTGCTCATCGAAGTGGATCGGGGTGGTCGAACCCGCGTGTCCAATGAGTAGGACATTTGATGTAAGTGTTTTCCACCCATGGCGTCCTACAAACTGGTACAGGCTCTGCCAGTCGATACGAGAAAATTCATTAGCAAAATGCGTAGGGAGATCAGCATACAGTTTCTGTTGGAGATACATCGCTTCCTTCTTTCTCTCGGTGGTATCCATCTTTCCAAATTTTCCTACTCGATGAACAGGATTATTCGGTGCACACGCTTCAATGCCAGCGGCACTTATAGAGCTCACTTCATCTTTCCTCTCATCTAATGAGCTATCACTCGTCTGAGCAGAGGATAAGGAGCCTCGTTGATTCCAGGTAGCAGCCTCTTCAGCCACCGCAGCATCCAGTTCCAAGGATTCCGAAACGTGGATATCATCCCATTTGGTCACTTTTCTGGAATTCTCATCGTTAAACGCATCCCTTCCATTAAGTTTGCAGCGCTTCTGGAACTCGGAAGCGAATTCACCGAATTTCAATTCATGTGTCTCCTTTTCCGGTTGGAATTCAAACCTGCACACCCAACGTAACCATGATACCAAAGTTGAGAGCGCTTCCACGTGCTCAGTGCACCTACCCGGCAGCATTTTTCTCATCGTCATGGTACATGAAATGGCCCTTCTTGGAGGTAAACACCGTGAAATGGTTGTTGAACTCGGGCTTGGAGGCCAGGACATCGTACAGATGGGAGAAGTTCCAGTGCCCTACAGCGTCCAAAACAGGGTAAAAGTTGCCTATTACCACAGGTAACGAGTCCTTGAGGCGCTTATGGATAGCTTGCCGGTCCTTCTGGTAGTCCATTCGAGGTATCTCAGTGCAGCGCTCCAATGGAACTGGAAGATTACTGGCAGCTTCCGGCCGGCTTGGTTTATGTCGATTCGTGTCAATGTGGGTGCCCGTTCCAGCCAAGGGACCATTATTCTGGGAGCTCTGTTCAGCCATCGTCGGTTTATTCTGGATGAATACAAAGAAGGGAAAATCCTGGAAACAACACTAAATACAAACTTCCTCTGGAACACCGGCCCAGAAATCATTCCCAAATTGGCTCCCCAACAAAAAGCGATTCGAGCTTATACATGATAAATAATCCATACTACGTTCACTGTTGTTTTAATTTTGGTCAGTTATGATGGAGGACTGGTACGGTAGTCATAATACAAGTGTGTACATTGTTTAATGTCGCTTTAATGACTCGATCGTTGTTGTTGTTCGAGTGAAGAATGATACATACCCCCAGAAGACTCCGTAGCGCCTTGCATGTTCAAACCAAGGTAGGACATATTGCCCCCATCTTCTTCGAGGGAAACGCCCAGGGAACTTCCCAAGCCATGGAAGCCAAATCCCGTGGATGAACCTTGCTCGTTCAACGCAGCAAGATTCAAGAAATCATTACTCTCAGTGGTCAATCCCATGGACATACCCAAGTCAAATGGGCTCTCATGCTCAGATGATGTCTGCACATTCGCACTAGACTGACCTACGCTCGACGGAAATGCCCAATCATTCGCCTTGTTCTGCGCATCAGTATAGGATTGAGCAAGAGGAGGTTCAGCCCCTGTTGGATCTGAAGAGCTATCGAGAAGACCAGCATCCAACATAAAGGGCGACGAAATGCCACTGGCAAAAGGATTGTAATTCTCGACGCCATCATGGGGACCGCTGCTGACGCCCGAGTCTTTTCCTGCTGTAGACTGTTCCTGTTGGAACATGCCACCTAATGGATATGAGGAGCTGGTGGAAGGTGGTTGAACTAGTGGATTAACGGAAACGTCGTCTTCCCGCTGAGGAGCAGCCATAGGGCGAGCTGGGTTCGATTGGAGGGGCCCCTGCTCATTCCGGTACGAACTAGCTTTTCCAGATCGAGAAGCCGATTGCTGATGACGAGCAGACGCGGCGCTCCCGTAAGATGCAGAGAAATCATTTGGCTGGCTGCTCGCTCCGGTGGTGTGACTCTGCACAAAGAGCGCATTCATGTAGGGCGAACTATCGCCGTCGCGTGCTGGTTGACGGTCTTTTTGGTTCTTGTTCACCTGAATGTTTTTGAGTGAACCATTCTGATTGCTATACGACCGATTTTGTGGATTATCAGGTGCATGCTTTTTGGATTGCTCTGCTGCGTCTCGTCTATCAACAAAGTTACGCTGCTGAGGATTCGGCCGGCTGTTCGTCTTCTGCGACGGGTTCTGCTGCAGTGAAGAATTCTGTCGATTTCCAGAGCGTTGTTGGGCATCAGATGAACTTCGAGACCCACTCGACTGGACGCCCCGGTGTTGCCCATGCTGATTATTTCCGAAGTCTCCCGTCTGGTGCCCTGAACTTTGCGATCCATCGCGAGGGTTATTTTTGCTGTTCGTAGAATTCTTGCTCCTATTAGATACGGCTGTCCACTTAGGTTCGGACATCACCCCGTTCGTATCTTTAGCCTCATTTCTAACCGGTGTCTTGCTTCTGGTGGAAGCTTGTTGTCCACTGGCGCCCCTGCTCGAGCTGGAGCTACCGGAGCTTGCACTTGACACCCCAGCCGTTGCCCCGGCTGAAGTATCAGGACCAGAAGAAACAGTCTTGTCCGCGCGAGATGTAGCAATCGATGAGTTAGTGGTTGTTTTCTCAATAGAGGTCGTTACGCCGCTACCCTCGGTGTTTTCGTACGTTCGGCTAGAAGTTTGTGTGGCTGTTGCTGCCGTCACCGCCGCAGTGGTACTATCTTTCTGGCCCTCTGAATCACTCGTTTTATCTTTTTCCACTTTTGCCTTTTGCTTCCGTTTATCTTTCTTTCTCTTCCTCCTTTGGGCTTTCGTATGTTGTTTTTCTTCTTCCTCCTCTAGCTCCCGCAGAAGTTCTGCTGCAGCCGCATCTGCATCCGCGCCGCATTTAGCGACCACGTGCTCACTCAGCATAGACTGAACGCTCTTCGGAACTTTGCTGCTATATCCTTTCATATCCATGGCTTGACGGGCATCGACGCCAGCATTAAGTAGCAATCTAACGACGTGTTCATGACCTTTCATACACGCAAGTTGCAACGGTGATAGGCCACGCGAGGCCCCTATACTCGTATCCGCTCCCGCCCTCAGTAGGGCATTGGTTGTATCATAGTTACCCTTTTCACAAGCAAGTGCTATGGCCGTTTTCCCTAACTTTTTACTAACGATATCCTTATTCGTTCTCTCATCATCTATTAGTGCGTTCACACAATCTGCCCCCACACGGCCAGAAACACAGCTTGCTTCCATCAGAACTGTCATTCCGTTCGACCGATTATACAAATTTGGATCTGCTTCTCCTTGTAGTAACACTTTTACACAGTCGGGGATTCCCTCTCTACATGCTCTCATGAGTGGGCACCATCCATCTAGATTCTCAGTCTGGAAATTAACATCTGCGCCTTCTTCAATAAGCAGCTGCAGACACTGTAACTTCCCGGTATCACAAACTCGATTCGGTGAGGAAGCGGAGGAGCCTCCTATGCTTCCAATGCCCCCATCATCAGCATCGCCCTCTATTTCACTTCCTGTCATGCTGTCTTCATCGTCACAAGGGTTAGATCGCGCCTTCGGATGATCCTTGACACAGTTCATCACCGCTCTCCATCCCGTCTTGAGGTTTCCAGCGTCAACGTTTGCATTTGCTGTAAGAAGCAGCCGCACGCATTCGGGGCTCCCTTTACTACAGGCTTTCATTAACGGAGTGAACCCCGTCTCTGGATTCGTGAAGAAGTTAACTTCAGCTCCAGCCTCAATCAGGAGGCGGAGACAACCCGGTTTATCGTTATCGCATGCAGATATGACAGGTCGCCATCCATCATTAGAGCCTTTATTAACACTCGCGCCTGCTTCAATCAATAGCTCTGCACATTCTTCATGACCTTTTCCGCACGCCGTCATTAACGGACTGTCACCGTTGGGCTGTTTCGTGACGGAGTTCACATCGGCTCCGTGCTCAATCAAGAGGCGGACGCTTTCTATTTGACCTTTAGCGCAAGCCTCCATCATGGCTGACCATCCATTATCCGTGTTGCGGGCATCTGGATCAGCACCGTGGTCTAATAGCATTTTCGCACATTTCACGTGTCCCCGAGAGCAAGCCTCAATCAAAGGCGTAACACCCGTGGCCGGATTGGTCCAACAGTCTACCTGAGCATCCGCGCTAAGCAGCAGACTTAGACATTCGAGTTTATTTTTGGCGCATACTTCCAAAACGGCTCCCCACCCATTTCTGCGGTTTCTCCAGTTGACATCAGCACCATGATCAATGAGCAACCTCGCTAATTTGACGTTCCCTCTAGCTGCCACCTCCATTAGTGGTGAAATCCCGTTTTCGGGGTCAGTGGCTGCATTCACCGAAGCTCCATAGTCTAACAAAAGCTGAACACAGTCTATACTTTCACTGCACGCTCGAGAAAACAGGCAAATCGCATACATGGAGCAGGTTGCGGTAACACTTGCAGCGGGAAACTTACCTAAAGCAAGCTTGAAGCAGAGCTCCCCAGCCATTCTGGGGTGTCAGCGTCCAATCAGCTCCATGTTCCAATAAGCACTTTACGCACGCTACATCACCCTTTCTACAAGCCTTCATGAGCGGTGTCCATCCATCTTTCTTTTTCGTAATAAAATTAACTTCAGCCCCCTGTTCGATCAAGTACTCCACAATTTCCGAATGTCCACCATCACAGGCAGAAATCAAAGCTCTCCATCCTTCCATATTATCCCAGTTGACGTTGGCACCCAGTTTAATGAGTAACTTGACGGTTTCTAAGTTACCTACGGCACAAGCTCTCATGAGTGGTGTGGTGCTCCCTCGCTTATCCAGCGCATTTGGATCAGTCCCGTAGTCTTCAATGAGCAGCCGAATGATCTCGTTGGCTTCTTCCTGACTTTCCTCGCCCGGTGGAGCTTCCGCCGCTATTTGTATAGGGAACGACCCACCTCTTAACCTGCAATTGGGGTCAATGCCATGTTCCAAGAGTTGTTTCACGTAGAACGGTTTCGCGGCTTTGATGGCCAAGTCGAAGGCAATGATGCAATCATCGGTCGTCGCGGGGGATGGGCCATTCAACAGCGAGTGAATATGCAACCCATCCTCAATCCCTCGAACTATTTGATCACTTAAACTTGCACTTGGTCCAGCCGCTGAGACTGGAACGCCTTCGCTCGACGACATGGTTGCACTCCAAGCGCGTTCCCAGCACACACTGCGTTTTCTGCACAGTAATGATACAAGCCAATGAATTTCCTCGAGCACATAGAGGTAGGTGTGTACTATACGAGTAATACCTCGTACAATACACAGCGCTCCCCTGTAGAATACGACAAAAGTGGTCAGGGCACCACTAAAGGGGGACATTGGGGGGAGTCGAGCCAAGTGGAACACCCAGGCTCCGACGCATACACCACAACTCCAACACGGGCGTCTTATAGGAGGACCGTCCCTTTCAGCCCATATTTATAGTGAATGTGCCCCTCATATGACCCCAACAATACCCTCTTTCGAAGCACATATGACCACTGTGCCCACAGGGACTCCACAGTCGAACATAATTGGGCGAATACACCCTATAGAACACGCCAACGAAAGAGCAAGCGCCGAAGTTTTGAGTGTATCACCTCCACTTACCAGTCTTCTCCGCGAGACAGAGCGAATGGGTGCTCCTGAGACACTCTCACGAGCATCTATACGAACGTTCGCGTACGTCTGGCAATCGATATCAGTAGCAGCAGTCTTGTAGATGCGTATAAACGTCAAAATGGGAGCGAAATTCAACCTTTGCAAGCCTGCAGCCGGGCCGAGCGCCCGGTCTGTTGGAACTTCTTAAGTGTGGCCAAATAGTTACGTTGGTTCAAAGTGTAAAGCAGTAAGAATCTATGGAAACAAGCTTCCATGCGATTGTGAGTCTATTCAGGTATTGAAACGCAAAAAAGACAGGATTACTACTCGTCTTGGTCGAATGCTTCATCGAGTTCCGGGAAACGATTGTAAGCATTCTCCAAGATGCGGACTGTGGATACAAGGTCCGAAGTTCCACATTGCTCTCGAATGGAATGCATACTTAATTGGGGAACTCCCACATCAATAGTGCGCATTCCAAGTCCAGTGGAAAGAATAGGGCCTGCATTGAACATACTACTAATGGTTCTATTAGTGAAATCTGCCAGAGAGCAATCGTAAACATACCAATCGTGGATCCACAACCCATATCTTGCCGAACGACGAATCTCTGGTAGGGAGCATTTACTTCCTCGGCAATTTTGCTGAAAAGGAATGAAGTCGAGGAAGTGGTAGAATAGCTCTGGTTAGAGTTGACTTTGATGACGATCCCTGAGTGCATCTGGGGGCGGTGATTGCTCTCGTGCTTAGAGGAATAGTTTGGATGCACAGCATGGGCGTTGTCAGCAGAAATGAGGATTGATCGGCGAATACTCATCGACTTCAATTCAGCATCCCCTTGGTTGATGCGGCTCATGACGTCCGATAGCAAGTTGCTTCCGGCGCCAGCGATTGAACGAGACCCAACTTCTTCGTGGTCGAAACACGCAATCACTCTAGCATTCTTATCGTTCTCAAAACTAGATCCAGAGCCAATGGAACTTATCAAAGCCTGAATGCACTTAATGAAAAAATGACAGATTGAAATGAGTTTCTAAGCTCTTGTAGACGCTGGCTTACCTTCATCGACGCAAAACATGACACCTGGTTGTCAAGACGTGGGGCGAACACGAACTCTTTGTGCAGCCCTCCCAAAGTACCCGGTTGAGTGTCAAAAAGATGCAATTCAAAATCTCTAATGCTACCAGGGGATACATCCAATTCCTTGGCAATTCGCTGAACGAACGATCCGTGGTGATTTCCATCCGATGACTTCTCTGCACCAACGAGTTCGTCGTACGCTGCCGTCGACAAGACAGCTGCAAGGTGATCTTCCTTATTCACTTTGAACGCACTGCGCTCATCGGTACTTTGCAAATGAATTGCCACATTCGGTATGCGCATGATAGGCTCAGGGATCCTCACTAATTTAGACTGGTACTTGCCGGATCCATCGTCGACGACAACGCGCCCAGCGACGCTAAGATCGCGATCAAACCAGGTATGCGCCAGTAGTCCCCCGTACGTCTCGACTCCAATCTGACAATACCCAAACTTGTCAATCTTGGAGACGGGCTTTACCTTGAGACAGGGGCTGTCAGTATGCGCTGCACAAATGGTAGCTCCATTGCCGGGGACAAAATTACCTCCCAAGGCGAAAGCACACTGCAAAGATTCAGATCATTAAAAAGATACCACAGCTACACCTTCCAAAATCCGGCACGTACCATGGTCCCCTGGTTTCGAATTACGTAGTACTTGCCCAAAGGCTGAAGATCCCACTTGTTGCGCTCGGAAAGCTTTTGGAATCCTTGTTCCTCGAGTTGTTTTGCCATGGCGGCTACCGAGTGGAAGGGCGTCGGACATTGTTCATTGTACTCAATGAACTCCTTGCCCATCGCCTCGCTGGCTTCGGCGGAAATATTGTGCGTCGTGGACATGGTTCTGAAATAGCAGGGGAACTTGAAAGAAACACGGCAGGAGAAGCGATGGAATCGTAAACGTCCAAGTCGATGATGTGAAGAAGTCAAGAGTCTTTGAATTGTGCTTGTACAGCTCATTCACCCTCTACAGTTCAGGTTCCTAGAATTGGATTGATTGGCTCCTACGTTGGCCGTTCAGTAAAATTGAATATCAAACCATGTGCTTTCGAATAATACGACTTGTGAAGAGCCCACGTGTATTTCCTAACCGCCACTTATCCCTTCGTGTACTCTGGAGGAGAACTCAAGTGTCCCGAGCGCAACCCGGATGCCTCCCGTCGGCGGTATACTTGTCCACAAACTCACTCCGGAAGAGTTCTACCGAGTATGTGGATCCAACGTCAGTACTCCGAGACGAGGACTTGCATGAACAATTCGTCATGGGCTCGGGACGAGGTGGCCAGAAAGTCAACACGACACGTAACAATGTGGTTCTGAAGCATCATCCAACGAGTGCGTATAGTAAACCGTATTTATTTCCTGGTATGAATTCATGGTGTGTCTTGATTTTTCCGACAGATATCGTCGTCTCTTGTCATCAGACTAGAAGTCTTGAACAGAATCGAAAAATTGCGAGGCGAAAACTACTGGAACGTCTTGATGTTTATTACAACGGAACAAACTCAAAGTTAGAGCAGAAGATACGTAAAGTTCAAAAAAACAAGGCAAAGAAAAGAAAGAGGGCGATGCAAAAACATAATTCCGAAGGGAAGCTTCCGGCAGGGGAATCCAACAAGGCGCCGTAACTCGATGAACCACAAAAACCACAAAGCATAAGCGGAACCCTACTTCCTCGAGGGAGGACCTGGTACATGCTTCTTTGACATGGTCCGTTCCTGTGGCTTAAAACCGGGACTCTTGCCACCCAAGTGCCGAGAGGATGCTGTTGACTGGTATGTCTCAAACTGTTCCACATTCATGTCTCTCGCGGAGAAGATTTTGGGAGGCGGACGCTTGCTTGAAATTCGTATTGAGGAATCATCTTCGTCGTCTTCGAAAGCTATAGGGTTTGTTCCGGAAAGTGGCGCCGCTTCAGCTTTTGTTTCATGCTCTTCTGGTGTTTGCCTCCCTTCATAGTATTCAAGTACTTTGCCCTTGCAAAGGCGGTTGATACTGAAGCAAGAAAGGAAAAGGAAAGCCAAAACGCAGATGAAAGCCAGTACAAGATTGCCTGAAGTTGTTGCTATGAGCCAATTACCGACGCTCTCAGCGAATGATCCCGCGTCGCGGTCAGGTTCTGCAACTTGCTCACGGCTGCTCGACGCCGTGTACGTCGAGTCGGAATTCGCGAACACTGCGAAGAAGTAGCTGCCAGTCAGGGATATGTCGCCTAGAGTCAAGGATTCCTCAGCGCTACCTGTAGAAGATATGAACGCAAAATCTGTAATGCTTCTTGGTAATCTTTGCGAGACCAGCAGCGAGGGATTGGCGTGGGTAACGTTGCTTAGATTGTCGGAGGAAGCTTCCGCTGAAGTTGCCGCTCGGGCGGTCAGTCTTAAACCGATATGCGCCTGTAGAGGTTGAGACACACGAAAGATCTGCATCTCCCCTCGATTCATTTCGTTTGTTTTCTTGCAAATACTGCATAGAAAGCTAATGGATTGTGCTGCAGAGGGGATATTCTGCAGTGAATTGTAGCGCGGAGATGCGCACCAACTCTCTTTACTCCAGCCCTCATTGCACCGACATTCTGGTGCGCCGTTCACAAGCACATACTCTCCGCGGCCTCGGCAAAACCTATTGCTGCAGTCTTCTTGACATTCAGCGGGAATAGATATGTTATGCCGAGCTGTGACAGTAAGCTTCACGGTAGCATCGGCAGCAGCCTGGGGTACATTCTGTGCCCCTACGTATAAGAACTGCGCCGACTGACCAGATAGTGAAGACGAATCGCGTTTGATAATGAGTTTTTGTTGCCGTTCTTCGTTGCGGGTGGATTGACTGGCGGTGTTTCCCCCTTGAATGTTTGCTTCCTCTGATCGCTGCGCTGTAGCACCGCGTGCAATTCGCGTGTATCCATCGTAATCATAGAATGCGCTTGGGTCACGTAAACGACCCAAACTAGTTGCTCTCCTCTTCTTGTCAAAAGCAGCAACAACAGCAGGCTGCGCTCTGCGGGAAACCGAGGTATCCTTACCCACTATCTCCAGCTCGTTAGTCGTTGACGCAAGCGGAAGAACGAAATATCGCCAACCACCAATCGGAATATTGTCCGCTACCACTTCTCTCCCTGCCTCTAACTCCGTCACAGGGGTGTCACACTTAACACCTCCCCAACCACTGTCACAAATGCAAGATTTAGTTGACGGATCGCAGCTTCCTCTCTGGGAGCACATCTCCAAGCCCGGCGGGCACCCGTTCGATATCTCCACGGTTGCATCATACCGCAATACATCCCTCCCGTACTTGCCATTCAATACGCCGCCAAAGTAAATGTCTGAATTAAGCGTTGCAGAAATTTCGTGTATATCTTTCGCTTCCGCCCATGATGTTGTATCCAACATATCGTGGTCGGTCAATGTAGGCCTACTTTCAGTCCTCGTGAGCAGCAACGGGTCCGCTAGGGGGGAACGGGAGCCGTCCAATTTTATGTACATGCCCAGAGTACCATTTAATCCGTAATTTTCATTCAAAAGAACAGGGTCTAACAAAAAGGGGTAATGCCAGTCCCCTCGCTTCAGTTCATCTGACACTACAAACGTCACGGTGAATCGTTCTTGCATTTCAGTGCCGTCAGAATCGGAGGGGCGTACCCCAGCGAAGCGCGCTTCTACATCTTCTCTCGATTGAAACACTTTGGAATCATTCCGTCCACTCGAGATAGCACCAGGAACAAATGTTTCGGCAGTTACAGTGTAGTCTTGACATGCATCTCCTTCGAACGTATCTTTGCATTCACACTTGGGAGGATCGCTAGAATTCCTTGGCTGAGCAATACAATCACCCCGTGAGCCACCACAGTCTGGATCCCCAGGACAGTCGGGGGTTTCACACAAGCGATCACTGTAACCATAAGTTCGCTTGCTGTCCAGTGGATCAGTCCATCGTTTGCATATACATCGCGCTGATGAACACTCGGCTCCATGGGCGCAATCCAACAGAGCACAGCCATCCCGGGTCAAGTTTAGGAAAAATGAGACATCCGTCTTAAGGCTCACAACATTAACATGCATTGTACCTGGAGAGCTAAAGTCCCCCGCCTCTTGGCCAGTATCTTCGAAGACAATCTCAGTCACTCCCTTGCTCCCGTCCACTTTGGTCGGACCAAATTGGTGATCATTTAGGAGAGGTTCGCCGGCTGCCTCAAACGAGGCGAACAGCTCCGGCAAGTCTTCTCCTGTTGTGGTTGCAGGGTCCGTTACCTGAAGGGTCAATGTAACAGGATGTTCGGTGGAGGCTACTTCAAAGCGATAATACTTAAACTCTTCCGCTGAGGCACTATCGTGAACAACTGAAGCTATGTTGGTGAGGTTGTTCCCGATTGGTTCTCCGTAGTAGTGAAGAGGGACACGTGGGCGCGGACCAGTAGTTCTGTTTTCACACGCAGATCCGAAATAATGAACAGTCCCATCTCCATTGGGAGCATTGGTTTGATCAGTGCATTCACAAAGACCATATTCAGTGTTGCAACTTCCCACAGAGCCGCCATGACACCGTTCACCATTGTCTGCCTTCGGGCACTCTCTCTTATCGCAAGCGTCTCCCCACCAGTCAATTTCACAATCGCAGACACCCGTTGTACTATTACAAGACCCTCTACCAGAACACTCGCACATACTCTCACCAGTTGGACACGAGTCACTCGTACCGCCTTTTGGACAGCCGATTTCGCTGCAATCGTCTCCACTGAAACCGGCATCGCAGTCGCATTCGCCCGTTTCCTTGTCACACTCCCCTTGCCCCGAACAAGCTGTATCATCCCTGCTGTCCTGACCAGGGCATAGTTTCCGATCGCAGCTGTATTTATCAGAGCCGTAATATCCAGAGTCGCAAGTGCAAGTACCATCATCGCTGTTACAAGTACCATGTCCGTCACAATTATTGTTATCACAGGGATCCCCTGTGCAACGGACGTCCGAAGGGGGGCAATCTATGGTCCCCTCAAAGCTTTCCAATCCTTCAGATTGCAAGTCAACTGTACCACCTGACGAAGGGCACTTAAGCGTTTCCACACCGTCTGTGGTATCGAATTCTACCACGAGACGAAGGCTCTGGGAATCGCACGAAGTCTTCAAGCATCCATGGTGATTACCCGAGGCAGAGCTGGCAACATGTTTCCAGGTACCGGTAAAACACATGCTACTGGGTCCCACCTGTTCTCCGTAAAACCAAATTGTTGTGGTACTGCTATCCGTGCAGTCTCCACCGGACCGACGAGAAAAATACGGGCAAAAATCGGCAAGCTGGTCTCTCCCGCCTAATTCCGGGTCATTAAAGTACTGGAAATGACTGGCAAGTTCATATCCATAATCCCTTAAGTTGCACTTGGCCAACCACTTGTAGTCAATCGAGCACCCTTGTTGATCAGAAACTTCGCAGAAATAGCGGGACCCCCAGTTGTCACATGTACTACGTGGAAACGTGCACCCTTGGGATTCACCCCATAACAACGACTCGGCTTGCGCGTAATCAGGGATATACCATCCGGTATCCGCAAAGAACGCAAGAGTGAAAGTACTCACAACAGTGTTCGGTTCTGATCTTCCTGTCATATATTCCTGCACGAAACGACGAAGAAAAAACATACCCCCGCCAGAATATTTACAACGACCCGAAGCCCTTACATCAGACAGAACACGCTTTTCCCAATGAGAACCTGCTGTTCCCCTCCCGCCTCCGTCTTCAATCTCTCCACCAGCGTCTCCCCAGTCAGAACAATCGTAATGGACCTTTGCCGCTTCAGCTACACTCGGCGACACTATGCGCTTGAGTGTCTTCCCATTCTTGTTGAACGACTGAATTATTCCCAAGTTACTAAATACTGACGCGCTAAACCCCAGTCCATGGGTTGCCTCGTGCATCGCAGTAATAGTCTGTTCTCGGCGTTTATCCAAATCAGTACTGATCCGAGAAGGGTCAAAGTTTAGCTGCGCAGATATAGGACGACCATCCGAGTCAGTCTGCGCAAACAGGAAACACGTGTTTCGGGGTAAACTTGTCCAATGGCGGGCACTTGTACATACCTGACATGTGAGAGCCCAAGCGAGAATCGAACCACCCGTCGGTCTCGCCGTCACGTAGAGATGAAAATCAGAATTGTCAATTCCAGTATTCTGATCATCATCCGGGGTTAAACCTGGAACGAGGCAGAGTACAGTGGGATCTTCACGCACTCTTCATTCAGCCGCGCATCCACTTACGTTTACAGCATATGAAAGTGTAATCGTCGAAGCAAGTAAACGGTGAATCCAGGACCAAATTGCCATCAACAGGGACGACAGAAAGAGTCTTCTCAAAGTAATCCATGGCGTCATGCACAAGGGTGTTCTTCAAATAGTCCCTCTTGGAGTTGGACAGGACGTCACCAGAACCACAACTTCTCATTGCACCATTTACATCCATGTATTGTGAATTATCACCACTACAAGCGAAATATTCGCCCCCTGCATCATCCGTATCTTTATCGTCTCCCGGGTTGTCAATGAAATGCCAATCGACTGTGATTCTCATCTTTTCGAAATCACTCGAAGTTGTTGCCAACTCTCTTATACCTCCTCGTCTTCTCTCGTTTTGTTCCGTAGTCCGCGCAGCTTCTTCGCTTTCGCTAGATCCACTCTCTAAACTCTTGATCCGATACTTTTGAGGAGTTCTTGTATCGAACCGCCGGCCGACTTTGCTCATAATGTCATCGTGTATGCAGCGGTGTCCTTCTGAATGACGTTGAGAGCCGGAGGATACTCTATTTTTCTTTCCATTTCCTCGTACTTCGAAAGCTTCATTGGCACTTCCAGTCACTCTATGGACTAGCTGGACCGTAACCAAAACAGCTATAAAAGGTATGAAAAGGGTGTTATCCCTGGAGAATCTCATCCTTGAGCCAACTCCCGAGGCCTGTGGAATTAGTACGCAAGCTCACTTCTGAGAGCCTCTACGTCACTTCTTCCGGGAAATGAACGACCCATGTAGGATATCCTTGTTCGGCTCGTCCGGCACTGTGATAAGAGAAGGAGGAGCAGAAAGTGCAATCAAACAAGTCCAGGAGAACGAGCGAAAACTCCCAGAACTCGCTTCAACCGGATTCCCTGTTTCACTGCTCTAAATTCAGTCAAGCCCTAAGTCTCAATGCAGCGTGTTGAACTAGTTGCGGGTGACTCTGACGAACTCCTGGAGCCCATAGAGAGTGCTGAAATGCCGTCAGAAAAAGCCAGTATAGCATGCTGTTGCTAAGCAGCGTTGCGACCTTGAAGCGACCCCGGAATTACTCACTTGCGCCATCCATGGAGCATGCTGGTTGTCCCTCTTTCTCTGCCGTCAACTGAGTTTACATCCAAATAGAAGGAAAAAGACCTGTAAGCCTTTCAGATGTAGGAGGTGCTCTGTAATTATGAAAGACAGTGTTCCATACAGCCAACTCTATCATAGTGTCATGTAGCCCTTTTTCCATCTACAATGACCTGTTGGTTGTTGCGCGCGATTGCGCTCTTAGTTCAATACCTCTGAGATGTCCATAAACTATGGCATAAAGCATCAATATGAGCGTGTCAACAATCGTTCGATAACAAGTTGAAGTTTCAAGGTTGGAGAACTGGGCACAAGACTTGCGTGTGTATTGGTATTGCTCCTACCGGAAGACGGGTCTGCTACAGGCTACGCTACGCCGTGTGAGAGGTGAACCGTACCTGCGAGGGGTGAACCCTACCTGCGTTAAGAGGATGCGGTCAACTCCCCGACCGGTGGACTATCAGTCACATGTGTGTGTGTGTGTGTTTGGAAGTTACATGTGTATTTCCGCAAGGGAATAGGTACAGAGTCTACTATAGCGCCGCCAAGGCACCGATTGTGACACCTACAGTATGCCAGTGCAACGAACTCCGAACTTGGCGCCGCTCCCCGTGTACTACCGGTAGGTATCTCAAAACCATTAAGAATAAAGCAAATTCTATGAGATTTCTAGTTTCTGGCGATGGTGGATATCTAGGTACCGTTTGCTGTGACTTTACCTCTGAGGCTTATGTACAGTAAAGGCACTGCAACAGGTACAGTATTACTTCGCTCCAAGAGCTCGCATTTTCGTCGTTTAAGAGTTCTTGCACAAATTGCCAACGACCACTTATGTCCCTTTCAATCGCTGCAATAATGACACGTTACAATGGGCATCTTCGCGGATACGCATAACCGAAACTCTATTCGGGATCGATTATTGAGTGCGGCAATCATTGAGGCTGCACTGGATCCTATAGCTGCATACCTCCCAGATGTATCTTCATGTATGATTGCGTTTGAGTGCAGAGTGGGTTTTGTTTGCACATCCTTGATAATACTACACTACTGGGTATGTTTCGTGATGTACATCTGTACACAGTGTTACAGTACTCCCCCGGTTGGTTCAACGGTTACACGTATGTATATATGTACTGTATACCGTATTCCCTGGTCTTGATGTTCGATTTACACTTCACCAGCACACACACACACACACACACACACACACACACACACACACACACACACACACACACACACACACACACACACATRYACAYRTACCGTATTGC